>JAEMOT010000221.1:53415-80654 GCA_019297695.1 Apostasia ramifera
GCCGGCGGGCAGGCGAGCGCAGGCGGGCAACGCGCGGGCGCAGGCGCTGCGGACGCGGGCGATTTCTCGGAACGCAGAGAGGAAGAAGAGAAAGTGGGAAATTACATCAAGGTACCTGGATTTTAGTTGAGCTGAACGAAGGAAAGATTATTATTATTATTTTTTTTTTGAAAAATGGATAACTAGGCTAATTTGAGGATTCTCACCAAAGGCTAACCCTACCCTTTCCTTCACCGGAATATCGACCCCTTAACCCGGATCTAGGCTCTGAGAAAACTCAAACATAATTTCATTCATCAAAATACTCTTTTCATTACAAGGCAAGGCGACCTCTTTATATAGAGAGATCCCATGTAGAAATTTGAAAATACAATATTAAATGCAGAAAATAAAATACCAAATAAATAAAAGCAAATATGGAACTAATTCTATTACAATAAAATAAAATCAGCTCCAAATGTGGTGAGTCTTCAAATCTTCCAAATATGCTCTGAATCAAATCAAATCAAATTTAAATAAAGTTAATATTAAAATCTCTAATAGTTCTAATTAATTTGAATTTGAATTTTGATTCAGCACATGACGTCATCCTAGCCATCCAATTCGATGTTGATCTGTGTCCCCACCAATTTTTCAATCAATTAAGCAGAACATAGGATTGGGACCTAATGTTGAGGGGCAGGCCATGGATAGTTGTAGGGCAAGTACTAAGCTAGGACACATGGTCTCTAGATTTCTCCTCATCTTCTTCAGTTGGCACTACAACTCCTCTATTAAGGGTTAGACTCCAAGCTTAAAGGCTCTGTTTGGCAACTAGCTAAAAAAAATGACTTATTTTAGCCATGGCCAAAATCTTAAATTTATTTAAAAAAAACTTTGAAAATTATTTTATATCTCATCTTACACAAATTCCAACATTAAACAATCACTTTATTTCACATCTAATACAATTTTAATATAACACACTTTATTTCACATTATACACATTTTTCTAAAACTTTTTACAAAAATTTTTCAAACTATTTTTTTTCCTCCAACCAAACAGAGCCTAACTATTGGGGCACTAATATTGTGGTTTCCTCAATGAAATTTTGGGCAAATCCGTACACCACTAATTCGGAGAGAGTTGCAATATCAAAAAAAAAAAATGGAGAGGGTTGCACTCGCACAAATTTGTGTAAAGTGGAACATAGCAAACCACTCAATTCAGGTACTTGGCTGAAACCATGGGAAATTCTAACAACAGTTTGAGTGCGAAGTACTCAGAGGTTTGCTTTAAATATGGAATAGTTGGAGAAAAAGATAGTAGCAGCACTTCCCCACAGGATTGTATCCCTGCTAGGTGAAGGGAGTATGGGTTCAAGTGGGACTTCTTTATCCCATTTAAAACACAGGGTTGGCTGTCCTATTGCCCTTCAAGATCACAGGAAGGTTGGCCCATGCATAATGGTCACAGATCAAAGGCATGAACCTCCTTCCATTGCTGTGCAAATGGAGAAGCAACAGGAGAATCGAGCGTTCAGCAAGCAGACAGAGAAGGACAAAATCTTAGCTGCCTTGAAGGGCAAACATCTAACCCTTGAAGCTTTTTCGCAGGGAACTAGAAGACAAGCACAAAGACCAAATGCAAAATTAATTGGAAGCAAAGGGAGAGTTGCTAAACCTTCACCAACCTATAAACCCTTGAAGAAAGACCAACTTGCTTTTTTCTACTGAACTGGTCGCATCTAATGTAAATCTAACAAATCTTGTCTTTGGTAATGCTGCTGCACCCAATCAGTTTTTAGCCTCAAATAAGGCTGTTCCAGCAGAAAATAGTAAACCAACAGTGGGATCCAACAGTTGAATGAAGCCTCCTAGTAGAACTTCTGATCCGAGAGGTGGGAATCTCATTTCTAAAGCACATTGGGAGGGGGACTCCCAAAATCTGCAGATTGTTGATACTAAAATGTTTAGATAAAGCATCGTCGTGATGACAAAGGAGTAACTCTAAGGAATCAGCGCCTTCCCCTCTCTCTCCTCCCTCTCCTCATGACTAATACCATATTCCACGGGCTTACAAGACCAGCCTCACATAATTACCAATAGGTTTTAATACGCAATCACTCTTTGATTGCGGTGTGTTTGCATGAGACTAGAGCCAAACCTTTTCTCGAAGGGAAATGTATCAACTGGTGGCGGTGGGATGCCAATGGGATTTCTTTGTGATGGATGCATGGGGCCAAGATCTTCTTAGATCATCGATTGGACGAAGGATGGATCGCCAGATGGACGATTAGACAAGTTAGAGAAATCAACAATGTAGCATCAGACTCAACAGAGGATCAAACTGTCAGTTGGCAATGAAAGAATGGTCTGATATGTTCAAATATTGCTAGACAGTCTAAACAATCAGACCAGTGATTAGATGGTCTAGCTCGACGGCTAATCATGCTATCCCATGTGTCTAACGGGCCATCCACTTTGGCGTAACAATTCTGCTATTTCTAAAATGAAAAAACATGAAGATGCGGCTTATTAACCCATTTCCTCTAACATGCTAAGCAAACACTCTACCAATTAAAAATCGCTACCTTTTAAATGAGAAAATGGAGGTTCGAAGTATCGATCCAACAAAGTTGCTATTCTTAAGGGCTGAAGTTTGTCACGTGATTTCTCTATAAATATCTCCTAATCTAAAGGACTATTTTACTTAGGGAGGTTAGGATGTGATTTCTTGTAAACCCTTCCTAAAACTCCGAAAAAAGAGTGAAATTTCTTAGTGCACTTCCGCATTTCGTTGTGAAAATATATCCTGAAAACTGATGTTGCCAATGACGTTTGATTCCCGATTGATCGGAATAGTAGAAACAAGCCTTGGATGATGCAAAGTTGAAGATCGATTGGTTTGATGGCAACGCTTTTCTAGAGATATGGATAGGACATCTATTATAATAGGCATTATATCAACCTCTAATGTGGGAGAAGCCAAGAACGATGAAGCAAGAAAAATAAGCTTTTCTAGATAGACAAGTCTAGTGCCAATTGATAAAAAAAAAAGGTCTAGTGTCAATTGATCACGTAAGATGACTTCAACTCACTAATGAAGAATAGAACTCGTAAGTTGTATCCACTATTACATGGGGAAAGAGTCCTGCATAGCAAGTTGGTGTACAAAATCAAGGAATAGGCTAATGGTAACAAGAGGTATAAGACACAATAAAAGGTAAAAGCCTTTTAGCAAAAAAGTGTTGAGTATACCAAGATAACTTTTACCTGTTATTAATTGACTAACATTAGAGCTATTTCGAGTATTGTTGCTGGGTAAGATTTGTACTTAGAGCAGTTAAATGTGAAATATTCATTTCTCAATGGACATTTGGAGAAAGACATGGACATTTTTGTGACCAGAAATTTTTCTAGTGTTTGGTACGAAAAAACTAGTGTGCGGACTAAAGATCTTATATGGTCTCAAACAGGCTTCATATAAGAAGTTCGACAAAATTATATGCACGGAGAATTTACTCGTGTGAAATGACCCACTGTAGTCATTTCAAAGCTCTTAGCAATTGTTACAATTTATTGTTGTAGTAAATAGATGACATGCTCATAACAAGTGCTTGCATGAAGGAGGTCTGCACGATAAAAAAATAATTGTTAGAACTTGAAATAAAAAATTTGAGTGCATCAAATCAAACTCTTGGGATGCAAATCACAAGGGATAGATCTAAATGAAATCTTAGGGCCTATTTGGCAAAAAGACTGATTTGGTCATGAAATAAGAATTATAGGTTTGCCTTGAGATATATGTACGATGGGAAATAAAATTAATTAATTATGTTAAAATTTATATAGGATGTGAAATAAAGTTTATTGATGTATTGAAAACAATATAAGATACAAAATAACATAGATTTATTTACCTTGAAAGTTGTATAAGATGAGATAAAAATTAATTTAACTTTTATTTTTATTTTTATAATGAATGAACCATTTTGTTCTTTAACATGACCAAAATAGTATAGGAACCAAACATAAGTTGTATTTGGAAACAGCTTTAACTTAAAATAAAGCTGCTTATATTTAAGGGACATCCAGATAGTCTATGTGGCTTTAGAAATAAAACCGCTTGGGCTAAAATGCATTCGAATGGTATTTTTCACAATTTAAAATTGTAAGCAACTTTACTGAGTTTAAGCATCTTAGAAGCTCAAAAAGCCTTCTGAGTGGCTTAAACTACATCCTGCCTAATAGGTAGTTTAGAATTTAAGCTTGTAAGTAGCTTATACTTATAAATATGTTAAAGTTGTTTCAAACACAACTCTATGTATATCATGATGTGCACGAGACCTAATACTGCATATACAATTAGAGTACTGAGCAGATTTATGGAATATCCAAGCTGGGAGCATTGGGAAGATATCAAGTGGTGCTCAAGTATCTCAAAGGCACTGAACAAGGTCACTTTAGAAGATTATATAGATGTGATCTTAGCAATAATTCGGATTAAAGAAAGAGCACCGTAGCATATGTTTCTATCATTGGTGTACTACTATTAGTTCCGACATCCAGGCTTCAGAAATGTATTTCACAATAAAACATAGATGTCGAGTACAAATCCATCTTAGAGGCTGAGAAGCTATGAAGTACAAAAACTTCTATAAACTATATCATGTCCGTATTGGACACACTTTGGAATACTGACACAGGAGGATGAGGAGACACCATATTGAACACATCACATGGCGTGTCCTAATAAAATAATACTTAAAAAAACTAAAAGATGCCTATTAGACATGTTAGAACACTTCGGGATACCAATAAAATACTTCTACGATACTTTTAGAACACGTCTAAGACCTTCCAAGATACTTCTAGGAAATCTATAATATACAATTGAATATATCTAACATTAATGTTAAAATTTATTATTATTATTATATTTTATTAATACTAAATATAAGATTAAAAACCTATTAATAGTTCTACCGCCTCTTTGTTCTTCCTATTAATATTTATATTTCTTTTATTATTATGATAATGAGATCTCACCTCTCTTATTGCCACACCTGTGGTGGTTGTCTTAAAGAGCAGAATCTCAATTTTTTTATTTTTCAACACTTTTTGCAAAGTGAAACCTAAATCTATATTTCAATTCTCGTTACTGATAAGGTCTCTTCTTAATAGAGGTGAGAACGATCCGAGTTCGAACTGAGCCAAGCACGGCTCAAACTCGACTCGTATTAATTCAATTCGAGTTCAAGCTGGCTTGTTTCAACTTCAAACTGACTCAAGTTTTAATTGAGTCAACTCAAACCCATCAAGAAGTTAAATTTTTTTCTTAAAAACATGCTTTATTAGGATTTTAAATTAAATTAATTATGTCTACTAGATCACCTAACAGATATCCTAACCATAATTAACATATACTTCTATAAAAGTAATAAATAATTATAATAAATGATTGAATATATTATTAATATTTAAAAAAAAAAAATCGAGCTAACTCGATCAGATCCAACCTTCGCTCATACCTCAGCTCAATAATTCGAGCCAAGCTCGATTCAAGCTAAATATCGATCCTAACATCGAGCAACTACCAATCTTCAAGCCAAATTGTCATTCTTTTTCCTACAGCCTAAAGAAACTTGTTCGTTTGATCCCTAAGAACTACGGCAATAGCTCCCCCAAGTTTGTTAAGTTTGACAAAACATCAAAGTTAATTTTGATCCAGTTTAGAGGAGGGAATCATATTATGAAAAAGACGGGTAACCTGAGCCCAAAAGGTTGCTAGGTAGAGCAGTTAATCATGGATGATTTCGAGTTATGAATATTAGCTACTATAATAATGGGGAACATTACCACTTATTGTGAACTTTGTTATTTTCTGCTTGCCAAAAATGATGCTAAGGAGCAACAAGCCAAATTGAAACATTGGCAGCGAGTGTTTTTGGTCGCTCTAGCTTACGCTACTTGCAAGAAAATAGTTAGTGTTTCGGATAGTAGAAAGTATCACAAAAAATCTACACTTTCTATATTTTTTGCAGTTTCTATCAGCAGCAAATTTTTTATTTTGGCCTTGTATGCTTTGAAGATGCAATGATTTGAAATGCGCATATAGTCAAATACATCTTTAGTAGGCAAATTAGTTTACCAAATTTCATCTTAAGAAAGTTACTTTTAAGGTTATAAATTCTATGTCTGAAAGCTCCCATAAGTGCAAGCCAGTTTGGTTAATTACCCTTTCTTATTTGGAAGGGAACTTTTGATTGAAGGAGTCGAATATCAATATTTGTTTGATCAATGTTTTAGACTTGATTTTTAAATTTGTTTGGAGGCCATGGTAAAGCTTGTTAAGATTTCATGATTCCATCATCGAGAAATTTACCGATTGAACCTAATTCACTTAAAGCTTTAAGGTTATGGCTATAGAACAACTCGTTAAGAACCATTAGTTGCATCATTCTAGAACGTTCGAGTTAACCATGGTGGATGGGATTAAAGTTTCATTTATGACATACCTTATGGGAAAAGGCCGTCTAGTTCAGAATTTTCATTGACCGATGACTTTGTTATGTCACGGGATTCAGGCTTAACTGATATCACAACCTTTTGGTAGGTTCTTACTCATCTCATTTGAGAATGTGAGATAGGGCATATGCCTTGCCAAATGGTATATGTCACGAAATAGGAAATAGAAGCCTTATCATTTTATGAAAAACTTATAATACTATAAGTCTGAAGATTTGTTTAAATGAGCATTGCTTAGTTTGATAAAGTAGTGCGTAGCAAGGCACAAAGTTACCAATACAATAGTTTTGCATGATAAGATGTGTTATTCGAGGAATTTGTGCCTCGGTATGTTTATCAATGTAATTCCTTATCCTTGTAATTTAGACTCTTGCGAGAAAACGATCCTTTTCATTGTCATTTAGGGGAACGATTGTATTTTCTCGTAGCTACTACTGATGCACCCCTTGATGACCCCAACCCAACAATTTAGGCTCTTGCAATAGTATGATAGAATTGTTTAGTGGGATTATCCAGATTAGTAAAATAGTGGCGTAGTAAGGTATAAAACCACCACTACTATAAGTTTGCATGATAGAATGTACGGGAAAACGATCCTTTTCATTGTCATTTAGTGGATATACACTTATGTTGTCCACTGAATCTAAAAGTACTTGGGAGGCAGCTAAACTGGTAAAGAAAGGAGTCGGTTAAGCTGAAGGGATCCGTTAAAAGGGAATTCATCTAGTGGAGTTGTTGCTATTCTCTAGAACATCATGTTTTGCTTTCTTTTAAAAACTATAAAGTAACACATGTACAAAAATGCCAACAAAGTAGCTGCTTTTGTTATCGATGTGGCTTATGATGATGTTTAGGGATGTCCCTTTCACTAATTTTTGCGTAATTCTTGATGAGGATTGCAACTCATGTACATGTTCATTTAGCTTTTTAATAAAAATCTAGCTATGGTCAACTTTCACGAATTTGCACAATATGGAATATTTTGAAGACAACATTTCCTTGCATAGGGATAGAATTGCAAACAAGCCAACATCATTCCAAGATGGCATGGTTTTTGGTAACATCCCAAAAGACAAAACAATCATACTTAGAGAAACAATTTTGTAGTTCTAAGTCATTAGGTACTACACTTTCACATTTAGAATAACAAAAGAATTAATAAAGATGACTTAAGATTTCATGATTTTACGTACCTTGAGATCTTGGTATACACGATACCTTCTCCTTGAACTGTAAGCCTCAAGATTTCCAAAAGATCTTGTATTTGGTGTCTATCGTGAGATGTTTGATTAGATAAATAACTTTTGACAAGAGCCTTCATGCCATAAATCTACAATGACAATCCAACTGAAAAAATTATATTACACAACAAAAAATACCTGGTACAACAAATTTCTCAGAAGGCTTGCAACAAATTAGTAGCTAAATCTATTATATTTTTCTTTTTTATATAGTCAAAAAAGCTAACAAAAAAATAAGATGTATGCCTTAAAAAAGAGGCAATTACACAAATGCCCCAAATTCTTACCTTATTTATATTATTACCTCCCAAATGCACCCTATCTCTTATATGACCACCCAAATTTCCGGTAATTTTTTTAATCAAGCCCAAATGAACAACTACTTACACATGTGCATTTCGAAGGTTACATTGTAAACAATGGATCACAAGTAAGATTTGACTGAATTTAATAACTCTTAGGTCACTTGCAACATAATATTAAAAAAGATTACAGATTTACTACATTCTTCCAAATCAAATGTCTAATATAATACTTCAAGATATTACAAATAACTTAGTTATGGTTCCCAACATAACTATGATGCCTTCTATTATTTAGAATGGAGGCAAAAAATTTGAGAAATTCATACAATTCTGTCTTGAATAATGCTCTGAAAGTAGTATTTTTCAACATTAATTACAACACTTATTTTATTTGTATATTTTTTTTTATAATACAAACTCAACACCATGTAACATCATCTATTTTCCTAGTGCCTTACAAAATTTACGTTTAAGTCTAAGTGAACTTTTCTATCACAACAAACTAGATACATTACTCCACTTAATCCATTTTATTTGAATTATGCTAATAACATCACCACTTATTCTACAATCATTTTGTATGGTTAAGTAGAGGTATCTAAACAGCTCATTTTTACTAATAACTTGATCACTAATTGTGATTTCTCGAACATAAGCGCTTCAATCTTAACTAAATTTTCACTTCATATTTTTAGTTTTAAATCTACTAAAATAAAATCTTTAGATTCTGAGATACTCCTCTAATGCTCAAGTTTCACCTTAACCCTATCCCTAGCCATATCGATAAGAAGAATATCGAATGCAAAAAGCACATACCATAATACATTTTCTTGAATGTATCCTCTTAAGACGTCTATAACCAATGCAAAGAGATATAGATTTAATTTTGAATATTGGTGCAATCAAACTATAATGAAAAAAATCATAAGTCAAACCCCCCCCCCCCCCCCCAATGCATTTGAACATAAGTAACAACCCTATTATATATGGCTTTAAAAATTTGAATATAAGCAATGCATACCTTTTTTTCTTTTCCAAAACACTTCAAAGCAATTCATTTGGTACTTTATCATACGTTTTTTTTAAATCAAAAAAATCAAATGCAAATGTTTTTTTTTTCTCCTTGAACTTTTTCATTAAACTTCTCAATAAATGAATATCATCTATAGTGGATCTACCTGACATAACTTGAACATGTGTTGTGATATCCTAGTACTAAAACGTAATCTATGTCCAATCAATCTCTCCAAAAGACTTAAAAATATAGCTAATTAATTCAATTCCTCTAATAACCAACACGATCTTGTATATTGTATTTATTCTTATAAATACATATCAACGTACTCTTTCTATTCATTTGACTTTTTTTAGTTTTTAAAATTATATTAAACAACTTAATAAGTTAAAAAGCTCCATTGACTCCTAAGTTTTCCGAACATCTACTACAGTCACATCTGATCCTACTACTTGTTTACAATTCATCTTCGTTGAAGTCTTACAAACTTCAGCTTCATTAATATACCGAATGTAAACACTAATTTTTATTTTCCTTTTAGATGCAAAGTTCACTTAAATAATATGATTTATTATAATTGTTATTGAGAAGTATATGAAAATAACTCATCCATCAATATTGAATATCCTAGTCTTTAAAAAATATTTTCTGATCTTCATCTTTAATGCATTTAACTAAAGTCAAGTATTTAATTTTATTATGTCTTACCGTGGCAAATTTTTATCAGTCTCTCCTTCTATAATATTCAACTTCTTATAGAGATTCTCAAAAGCAAAACTGCATTCATGGACTCTCATCCAACCATCAGATATTTTTCTAAACTCTCTTTATTCTTACATTAAACCAACCATCAATATTTCATAAGACCAAAAGTATTTTTATCGTATCCGTGTTAGATACCGATGAGACATATCAGTTTTTAATTTTTTTTTAAAAAAAATTAATACTTATCTGAAACTTGTATAATTTTCGATACTTCTAATATGTAAAATAAATATTAGATCAGTCTGTCAGGAAATGCGATAAAAATTTTTTTTGATAGCATGTGATAAACCAATCAATATTTAAACTTGATGGTTAATGATGAGAGAGCTACCCCATGAGTTCAAATGAATGGAATCGTAAAGAGCACTTCATGGACACTAAAGTTATGGCAGTAAAAAATGATTTGATATAAGAAGTTACTGCGTCCTTTCCTTTAGCTAACCGTTTTTCACACTTTCACAAACCCCAGTGATATTGTTGCATTTCTATATTATCCAACACTTTGTCACTACTTCTGTTAGTCATCAATTATGCTTTTCTTTACCTCAATCGAGCCCGTATTGTTGAAAAAAATAGAGTTTGACCTTTCTATGCTTGTCTATTCAGTAAGTCAAAACTCGGAGAAAGGAAAGCATGCATTTTGATTACATAAGTATATCTGAATTTAGGTCACAATAACTGTGTTATTTATCAATTATATATTATTTGCATCGAGCTAATTAATTTAAATTGGATTTACATTGTAATCGAGCCCAACCTATTGCTATGTATTTAAACTCTCATCGCAACTACATATTTTGTGATAGTTTGAGAAGCAATTAAAAAAATATTATAATATTATTTTTTTCAAGTTAGATTGTCCATAATGTTATTTTTAATAGTATCAAGGTCTTTTAAGAATATAAAAATATAAATTTCAAAAAAATTCAAAAAATATTTCTTAAATTCATATCAACAAAGTACATAAATCATCCTAGTTTATCTCATATGAGTCACACCTTAAATATGATAATACAATACATTATATAACTGTCATATCCCAACGTATATGTATCCTACTTTTCTTTAATTTGTCATATCATAGTATCCTTATTGTACTGTACCTGTATCATCGTATCGCACTCATGTTTCATAACCAATCTCTACAACAAATCTTCTCATCCTTAATTTTTTTCTTGTACACCATATTTTTACTACAAAATATTTTTACTATTTGGAGTATTTTCTCTAAATTCGCAAAGCATATCCATCGACATCTTGCTAATATAATTAGCAATTATGATACACATAAGTTGAATTTCTCCTTCAGCATCCCCTACCGAAGTTCTGAAAGATATTTTATTCTCATTTTTAAATTCCACTATCAAAATTGAGGACACTATTTCGATTTACTGTTTTTTCTTTAGCTATTTATCTTAAATTTTAAAATCATTAATTAATATTGAAAATCAAGTCTTCACTAGAAATTGACCTTATAATCTTTACAATAGAAACAAACACATTTCCTTACAAAGAAATAATCAATCAGGTCCTCAAAGGCCACTTTTATTCTTATTTCATTACTTGAACAAAATATTAACATAATCATAAGTCAAGAACTCCAAAATAATTTTACCTCTATTCCTTAGTTTCCACAAAACCAAACTAACAATGAATGTTGTTAAATTTCTTTTCACTTCTAATATACCTATTTAGATCTCCACTAATGAATATCTTTTTCTCATGAGGTATCATTTGAATTAACTCTTCTAAATCATTAAAAAAAAAAATTTTATTATACTTGCATTCAAGCCTACTTAAGAGGCATATACACTTACAATATTAAGAATAGTCAAGTACACTTCACTTGAAGCATTAAACGTCAAAAAATTTCACAGCCTGTATACTTCCCTTAAACTCATAACCTTTAAACAAGCATGAACATTTGTGCTTTTCCCTCCAACCAATGCCATAACTTTATGTTTTTGCTCCACATTAGTTAGAAGACCGGATAGTCCTCTCTTAGCTTGGAAGTTCAATTGACCAAATCGGACAGTCCAGTTAAAGGACCATATGGTCTGATCATTTCTATCGGCCATTCGATCACCACCGCACGGCTCAGTGCTCTCACCTTCCCTTGAAATAATGTAATAAACAAACAATCTGTTGTTTGGAATGAACAGTCCATTAACTTTTTACGACCATCAATTCTGCTACGCTGGATGGTCTAGTCAAATACAAAAACCAGATTAAGTAGTTTTTGCTCAAGCAGTCCATCACTGCTTATGAGCTAACACAACCAAGCAAAGCAGGACATCATCACAAGTGGAATATCATCACAAGATTATCAAAAAGTTTAATAGCACAAGTTTAAACTAAGCAATCTCTAACAACCTTATTCAATCAATCATGAAAGCAAGAGTATAACAGTGAATACATTAATTCACTGGTTTTTCTGGTAAGTTTAATTCCCAGGTATTTCAATAATAAAGAAGTTGGGTGTCAAACATTATCCATGTAAAAAGATATCACGAACATATAATTAAACATTCATAGTAGTTATTGTAAAAACATGACATATTTTCATGCTTAGTAATCATACTGGTGGGGACACAAATCAGCATTGAATTGGACGGCTAGGGTGATGTCATGTGCTGAATCAAAATTCAAATTCAAATTAATTAGAGCTATTAGAGATTTCTATATTAGCTTTATTTAGATTTGATTTGATTCAGAGCATATTTGGGTGATTTGAAAGACTCACCATATTTGGTACTGATTTTATTTTATTGTAATAGAATTAGTTCCATATTTGCTTTTATTTATTTGGTATTTTATTTTCTGCATTTAATATTGTATTTTCAAATTTCTTC
The DNA here is from genome assembly GCA_019297695.1 of Apostasia ramifera. NCBI lineage: Eukaryota > Viridiplantae > Streptophyta > Magnoliopsida > Asparagales > Orchidaceae > Apostasia > Apostasia ramifera. The sequence continues at coordinate 66,104 of JAEMOT010000221.1, forward strand.
ATGAGATCACTCTATATAAAGAGGTCGCCTTACATTGTGAAAGGGGAATAGCATTTGATGAATGAAATTATGTTTGAATTTTCTCAGAGCCTAAATCCGAGTTAAGGGGTCGATATTCCGATGAAAGAAAGGGTAGAGTTAACCTTTGGTGAGAATCCTCAAATTAGCCTAGTTATCAACTTTTCAAACAACAACAACAACAACCAAGCCTTAATCCCACTAGGTGGGGTCGGCTACATGAATCCTTTGTTTCCATTGCGCCCTATCAGTTACCAAATTATTATCTAAGTCTAAGTAACTAAGATCACTCCTTATAGTTTTTTGTCATGTCTTCTTTGGTCTCACTCTTCCTCTTTGTACATGGGCAAAATTCAATAACTCAATTTTTCTAACTGGAGCTTCAATCGGCCTACGATTTAGATGTCCAAACCATCTAAGCCTACGATTTAGTTATCCACTTTTCAAAAAATAAAAAAAATAAAAATAAAAATTCTTTGCACACTCACCTACCTCTGAAGCTCGATCTGCTCGCGCCGCCTTCGCCCCCTTCGACCCGCCGGCTACCCGCAAGAGCTAGCAACCGCGTCGCCGCTGCCCTAGCAGTGCGGCAAGCCACTGACCGCGTTTGGCCTGCAGCCATCGTTCAAGACTTTGGACATACCGACATTTCAGCCTTCTACGTCACACCGTGCACGTTTAGCAAACAAATATCGTGCACGACCAGTCATTGCTCGAGCTCCAGCACGCAGCAGTCCAAGACCTTGAACCTCGATCCCATTGGTTCTGCCTTTTGTAACATCGTGCACGCTGGTTTGGACACTTACAACATCCTCCACAGTCAACCACGGCTCGCAATCCAACGGTTCGATCACGAACTTCGATCCCGTCGGTCCGATCTTCGACAACATCGAACACGAGGCGTAAGCCAACGTCCTCCTCCATAACATCGGCTATGATGTTTTCGGCTTACCTGGTTGCGATCAGATCAGTTAACTCAGCGTCAGTAACTCTTCTTCGATTCAGATCGCTCGTAAATTCTTTTCCGAGCTCAACTATGCTGATTATTTGATTTCAACACAAATTATTCGCTTGACTTGGGTTATTTATTTGGCTCTAATTGTGTGATCTAATATATTTTTTTAAGTATCAATTACAGTTGGATTTAACTGTGAGACATCTGTCCTAAATTCCTAAACCACAGATCTGATTTATTGAAATTAAATTGACGCCCTAATCTAAGTTGATAAATTCTTATTTATCATACGATCTAATTTAATTTTAATTTTAAAATATCTTAATTTACGGAATTCAAAAATCTTATTTATCATATAATTTATCTAAAAACTATTTTTATTTTAACTAAAATAATTTGCTAATCAATTTTGCTCAATATAAATATAAAATATCATTTGCAACTTTTTCCATCCCGCATCACATACTCTTCTAACAAAATCAACGAAATAAAATATTATAGCAAAGCCAAACATACTAAATCATGTGAGCACAAAATTCAAAACTCAAAAGCAACCCATAATCCTAGCATGCAAGCTCACCTTCATGCAATATTCAAATATTTGAGTGTGTTAGCATCACATTTAGCCCATAAATGCAATCTATTAGTTATAGCTCAAGTTAAGATTATAAACTAGGTTTAACAAATTATAATGCTTGTTAGAAACTAGTGCCTACCAGTTGTTAGCCATGCAAGCAAAGATTACTCTTCCTAAATTCCTCCTCTCAAATTCTCCTCCAATTGCCAGTCCAAGTTGGAGGAAGATGGAAGATGGAAGATGGAAGATGAAAGCAGCCTCATGATTTCCCTTCCTCTCCGCTCCTTCAATGCATGAAACCAAGCTAAGATAGCACTCTCTCTCTCCCCCCCCCCTCCCTCCCTCCCTCTCGATCAACTAAACTGGGGAGAAAATGGAGAAAAAAAATATTCCTAATTAAAATCTCAGCTTCAGACACTTTGGCCATCAACAATGCCTAATAGATCCCAACAAGTGTCACCAGTAATGCTAAGTGTTCGCTAAAGAATGCCATGTTGGATGAAGCTTTGAACAGCACTAATTTCATTTAATTAGAGCTAAAGCGTGGTCTAAAACTCACTTAATGATGATTAGTTAACTAAATTCAATTCAATTTCCTCAAAATAGCCTCTAAGATAATATTATCACAAGTCTGGTCCTATGTACAAAATTATTCACACTAATCACTTTGGAAATTGTATTTTTGAAATAATAAAATTTTAATCTTAATACACAAATAATTAATTGAAAAAATAACAAAGCATATTAAAACTAAAATGCCTTGACATTATATTGTTAATATTAAATTTTAATATTAAACTTTTTATTGTTGGATATCTAAATAGACATATTGGAAGTGTTATTAAGAAATTAGTATTCATAGCGAATATATTTTTGGGAGATTAACGAACGAGGGTAAAATTACTTTGGAATTTTTTTTAGTTTATAATTTTATGATTGCTAATACTTTATTTAAAAAAAAAGATGAGTATATTATCACTTATAAGAATGTGTCTTCAAACATGCTAATTGATTATTTTTTTATAAAAAAATAAGATCGTTTGAATTGCAAGTATTGCAAGGTCATTTCAAATGAATATTTGACTATTAATATCAATTAATGATCTTAAATTTTAAGATAAAGGTTAGAGAAAGAATAATAAGTCGAAATAGTGCCTTCGAACTCGATAGTGAAATCTAAAGAATAAAGATTGATGTATCATCAAGAGAAAGGTGGTAGAACTTGAGCAGTTGGATAACAAGGGAAAATACTTTGACATTATACTATTTCCAACTTATCACTACACTTGAACTCCCATGTAATAACTCTTGCACATTTTTCATTATATTCAGAACAACAAAACGGGTGCCTTTGTTTGCAAAAGTTAATTTGAACAAATTTAAAGTTAAATTTAGATAAAGATATTATTTTTTAGAAAGTTGTGTATGATATAAAATAAAATTAGATATTATGTTAGATGTGTGGGAGATGTGATATACGCTAGTTATTATTTTAGTTTGTGTATAGGATGTGAAATAAAAATAACTTTTTATTATAAAATATATGTATGATATAAAATATAATTTAATTTTAATATTAAAATTTCTGTGTTAGGTTAAAATTAGCCAAGTTAATTTTAACTTGGGTAAACAAACACTCCTGCTACTTCCAAGGAATGCCATAACATTGGAGTAATTTTTTAATGGATTTATGTCGTGTTCGAAAAATTTTACGTTGAAAGTCAACTACCTAACACAAACATTCACATTTCTCATACACATTTTGAGACCTTGCAACGACGCGTAATTTCTTAAGGGCATTTACATATACACCCCTTAATTCTTTAATTACCTTTTAAACTTTATATTCATTTATTTCACAACTTAACCTCTAAAACTTCTAAAAATGAAAACTAGCGGCACACATGTATTCAAAAATAAATAAAGCAACAATAATCAAGTATTTATCCCACTAGATGGGGTCGGCTACATGAATTATTTGTTTCCATTGTACTCTATCAATTGATAAATTCTCATTTAGCTCTAACAGTTTGAAATTTTAAAAGTCAAATTTTATATAGGCGAGATCCAATGACTCAAATTTTCTTATTAGATCTTCAACTGACATACAATTTATCTGTCCAAATAACCTAAGCTGACTCTCTAAGTTTATCCTCAACTGATGCTACACCAACTTTTTCACGGACATATTCATTTTTCATTGTCCTTTCATGTATACTCACTCATCTACTATAACATTTTTATTTCTGCAATACATTTGTTTGTATCATTCCTCTCTGTAGGCTAGCATTCAGCGTTGATCATATTGCTATTTTATAACATTTACCTTTAACTTTGACTGAAATATTGTAATTACATAACACACTACTTGTATTTTCCAATTTATCTTTCTTTCGATCCTACTAATGGCATCATTATCTATTTCAATTTATTTTGTATAATTAATCTAAAGTATCCAAAGTTCTCACTCTCCTTGATGATTTGATCAATAATTATCAAATCATTAATATAAAGGCTTTTTTCTTGATTAAAGTGCACCCCACATCTAATTTTGATTTACTAAAATGAAAGTCTTTAAACTCTCAAGTATTTCGTTATAACTCGAGTTTCACCTTGGTTCCATCTTTAGACTAATTAATAAGAAGAATGTCACCTGCAAACTGGTACTGTGATATCCGAGTATTGCAAAGTAATCAATACTTGATCACCTTCTCCCAAACTTTTTAGGTATAACACATTAATTTAATTCCTCTATAATTAGTACAATCCTATACATTGTCTTTATTCTTATAAATATTTACCAATGTACACATTCTTTACTTATTTGACAAATTTTTAATCTTTAAAATCATATTAAATAACTTACAAAGATAAGAAATTCATTTATCTCTTATACATTTTCAAACATTTATTGAGTTGATTTTTTACACCTCATCTCTTGCAAAACTTCTCAAACTTCAACTTTACTAATACACCGAATATAAAAGTAAATTTTATTTTCATTTTGGATGTCTAGTTCAACAAGATCAATCGCATTGTCACAACATTCAATGAAAAACTTTTAACGTAATTCATTCATTTATATTGAATATCTTCCTCCTCAAAAGTACTTTCTGATCTTCTTCTTTAATGCATTTTACTTACCTACTTGAAAAACAAACAAACTTAAATAGTAGCAGTTATTCTATTAATTACAATTTTAAAAACTATAATTTTATTCTCATTTCTGCTAACTTCCACAACATGATTCTTCAAGTCTTATCCAAAATTATACATGCTTCACTCTTAGTTCTATTGTTACTAGGTACTAAAGTTTGAAACATAAATTATCAATTTTTTTAGCTTTCTCACTCATTCATTTTTACTGCCAAAAAATACAAAATATTAATCTTTCTATGAATCATAATAACTATCAACTCCATTATCTTATTTTTACCTGTCAGGGTGCCTATATTCTAAATTTCTAATCTAATTCTAGTATCTTAGACAAACTTCTTTACCCACATATATCCATGATGTGAGAACTCCCGCTCATCACTATACCCGGATGCAGATATGACAGCCCTTACATGTTTCTCACTGTAATTTGACAATACAGTGCGCCGCTTCTGAAAAACAACCTAACTAAAATATAATTTCTTAAAAGATTCATGTTACATTTGATTTGATAAAATTTATGTTGGTTGTAGACTGCTTAACATAATTCTCGGTATTTTTCATATGGGACATGAGACTTGACAATGACGTACTACTCATAAACATATTTAGAAAATTATATATATATGTCATTAGTAATATGCATCTAAATAAATATAATGTGCAAAACATCATTCAAAAATATTATTAAAAGCCTAAATATGTTTTTAGAATATTTTGGAGGTCAACTGATAAAATAAAATAATAAGGGATTTAATATGTTAATAAACTAAAATAAGAGATTTAATATTATTATCTTTATTCTCGCTTTGGCCATTGAATTCTTTCTCAACCTTCACAATTTTAGACTTAATGCAAAATTATATAAATATTAATTTAATAGTGAATGAACTTAATGCGCAATGGAAACAAAAGATTCATGTAGCCGACCCCACCTAGTAGAATTAAGGCTTGGTTGTTGTTGTTGTAGTGAATGAACTATTATGTAGTTATGACACATTTTAGACGTTTTATTGAATTTTGCACTTTTTCACAAACTCTTACACGGAAGATATGTTTGAAAATAATTGAGCTACAATTGCTATGCATTTACCATTGATTCCAAATCTCCTCAAGTTGCTTTTGCATACATCAACCATTGCTTCCAAAGTGAATTTTTTCCTCAAGCGAAGGAAAATGATACAGATAAAGATTACCCCAAAAAATGTTTAGGATCCTCATAATTTGAGAATGAATTTAATTATTTAATCATTAAAGTAGAATGATAATTAATTTAAAATGTAAGTATTACGTATTCACCTTCATTAGAATGTAAATATTTGAGAACTTGAAAAGATTAATTAATCTCCCAAAATATAAATAATTATTCCTTTAATTATATTAGCATTGTTTTAGTTAGTTTGACCTAGAAATAAGGTCCAATGAGTAGTTTTTGGTTGAATTAAATACATAATCTACATTTTTCTTCTCTTTCATCTATTTATCTTTCCTTTGCCTCTACACATTTTACATCAACATAGTATAAGAGCAAAAGTAATCTATATCAATATGTAAAGCATTACCCTTTATTTACTACATTAGACTATTCAGAACAATAGGTTAGTTTAGGAAAAGGGATGAATTAGATGCTGGACCTTAATTCAATAACTTAATAGGTCATAAAATTGAATTCAAACTAGTTTAAACCATCTTTGATGGGGATACCATTCAACATGTTCATTCTAAGTAGCTCTCACATTTAATGTGCAAGATGAGATAGCATTGGTGATTGGACTGGTAGAAGAAACATTAGAGACAATTTAGGCAAATTCAATGCAAATTGAAAATTTGATTTTGGTTTAATTAGAGATCTAGAGATTTTTTTTTATTAAAAATATTATCATATTTTGAAGAGTTTTCAATTTATTAAAAGAGAATTAGTTCTATATTTGTTTTAAACATATTTAGTATTTTTATTTTTGCCATGTATATCCTAGTTTTATTATAATCAAGTCGCTATATAAAAGATTCCCTAACAATAACATTGTAATACAAATTGAGAATTAATGAAAATGTGGCTTAAGAGGATTTTGATTCTGTGAATCAATATATAAGATAGGTAAGGTTTGACGACAACAGTAGGGAAGAGACGAAGAAGAAGAAGAAGATGAAGGAAAGAGAAGAAGGAAAAAGGCTATTCTCTCTCTTTTTGCTTGTGTGAAGAAAAAGAAAAATCTCATCTTTATCATATGGTAGATATTTCTTTCCCTTGAAATTAAAGTTGGTTTATTATTATATTTGTGAACATACATAATACTGTGAGAATATGGAATAGTGGTTTTAAACAAAGTATTTTATTAATTGAGTATAGAGATAAATTGGATTTGATAATCTGTGAGGTGATGTGGCACTAAAAAATTTTGCATACCAAGAACCGATAAGGGAGAAAAATTACCTATAATGAGTTATTCCAACAAGGGCGGGAAACATACGTCGGGTGATACCCTTAAAAGGAATCACCGATGCAAAGTGCGGCTTTTGGTAAGGCTTCTAGGACAACAAGTTGTACGAACTTTTGTCAAGCTTCTAGGTGAAAAGAGTATAAGAATAATAGGTCCACATTACTATACAGAAAAGTGTTATAACATTACGAACTAAATAAGAAAAGAGAAATGAGGAGTTATGTTAATAATTGATATTTATATTCTATATATTATATTGTCTTAACAATATGATATATGTGACAAGGTGGAGTAATTTTATCGATCAGTTATGTCATATGGTATATTATGAAATTTCTATTGCACAAGCGAAAGTAATTTTAATATGAGGCATGCCATGTATTTGTATTTATATTTATGCGAATAGTTATTAAGTATCCCATGATATTATTTTTTATCATTTCTTACGATATTTGTACATATTTCGAAATTCTTGTTATATTGTTATTGTTGGGATATTGCTTTACCTACAGAGTTTGTATTAATGAACTCCTGTCATTTTTTGTGGCAGTTATAGCACTAGAAGAATCACGAGATATGGTGAGTGTAATAAAAAGTTGCGACAAGAGAATTTTAAATTAGTTACATGTTTTTAAAACTGTATGTTTGACGCTTCCGTTACTAGTAGCTCGGTCAATTGTAAAGGGAGGTCGAGTATTGGCAGCTGGGATGTCACACCAGAGCCTGCATCGCCTAACACTACACATGATCAATAGCATCTGGGACCTCACGTCTACACGTAGTTTCACTCCAACCTTGAGCAGGTTTAATGAACCCAATTATTCTAACTTAACCCAAAGTTTGAACCAAAGTTCAAATCCTTCTTATTGGCCTAAAGCTCCGTTTGAGCATCTCTTCGATTAGATATATATTTCCACTGAACCCCAAATCATAATTGATTACTTATAGATCACTTAAAATTATTTTTGTTTGGATTACTCGTTTGGCTAAAGAAATTAAAACTCAGTTAAAATAACAACAATTGGATTATATTATGCGGAATCTACTCAAATCAAAGTTTAATGATATCTTTAATTTGATTTGATAATTTCTTATTTATCAACAATATAACATCCTGTAATTCAAATATAAAAAAATTGTTTGCTTTGACCTTAGAGAACTGTATAACTTGAACACTTCCCAGAAGGCTACCCATTTTAGTACTACTCAAACTCAAGCACGTTCAAATACAGAATTTCCCATCATAGGCCTCACGATTTTGCCCCAAAAAACGCCACTACCATTTGGGATCACATTATCCACTTATACAATTCAGGAACGCTCCTCTTTTTTCGATATGCGATGATTTGTTAATAATCCCTCCACCTAGAAGCCTATTAGAAGCTGCTCCTTATTTAGGTGATTCTGATTCACTCATATGGACATCACTCTAGTGATTATTCCCCTCTCTTTTTAGCCCCACAAGAGTCACAGGCCCACCCGTTTCTATCTGGTTTGTTTTTGAACTATATCATACTATAAAAGGTCAGCTCTAATACCATATTGTAACATCCTGTGATCAAAATATAGAGATATTATCTGTTTTGGCTTTAGGGGATTACATGACTTGGTATTTCCTAGGTAGTCACCCATCTCAGTACTATTCTAATTTAAGCACGCTTAACTACGAAGTTCCTAATCACTAGCCTCACGATTTTTTCCTAAAAGACGCTTTTACCATTTTGAATTACGTTATCTACTTATACAGCTCAAAAACTCCCCTCCCTTTTTGATGTGGGACAATTCATTCTTATGCCTCTCCACCTAAAACCCTGCTAAGAGCCGCTTCTTATCCGAGTGATTTCGATTTACTCATATAGGCATCACCCTGGAAATTACTTCTCGCCCTATTCGGTCCCATGAGCATCACAAAAAATCTCCATTTAATTTTAATTTTGAAATGATTTAATTTGAGGACTCAACTTCTTATTTATCATGTAATATTATATTTCAAAAAATAATTGCTTTTAATAGTGAGAAATTGCTAAGTTAGTACTGCTGAATTTTAATTTGCATGTCATTCACATTTTTCCTGCATCAAACTTTATCTTGTAGCAATTGGCTTTCTTTTTCCAAGGCATAATTTAGTCCTGCTTAAAAGTTGAGGCTCGATTAAGACTGAGGCTAGGCCCAACTAAATAGAGCTGTAGAGAGCTGTTACATTATTGCAAGAGGGAAAGAGGATTAACATAGAAAAGGACAAAATAAAATGTAAAAATGAACTTTACATCTATTTTTGTTACAAAAGATGCATGCACAACGAAAATCAAACAAGCATCTGGTTCAATAGACTTCTATAACAACACTCACCTTCAATTTGCAACACAAGCTGCTGTTGTGAACACTATCAACTGAAGTTTCCTCAAGAGAACACTGCATCTAGCCGGATCAATATAAAAGTAAACAATAAAAAAGTTGGAAGAACCATTTTTATATTACAATTTCTATAAATACTACAAACGTATTTTATATTCACCTCGGATCTGAAAATTTTCTGAATAATGAAGTTAGTAACTTGCTCCTCACATGACTTGTAAGAGCTAAATGAACACTGGCCAATAAAGCTCAAAGACTGCAAGATAGTGGGTATGTTTTGACCACCTTGTAGGGATCTCACAAGTTTCTACAAAAAATGGAAAAAAAATTACCCAACAACTTGCCAGAACTATAAATCTATGCTGAATCAAAAAGATTTTGTGAAATGTAAAGGGGATAATTAAGAGAAAATAACATTAATAACCTTTTACATGATAGACAGCAAAAGCAAGAGGTTCTTATCCAAAAACTGAATTTTGACAAAAACATACCCAGACAACATTATATAACTAAGAAATGTTGCACACACATGTATTCAGATAGGGTAATAAACTTTCTATTGGCACTACAAATCCAACCATCACGCATGAAGTGCATCTCTGCATAGTGAGATCTGATAATCATGTTGTTCCAAATGGAAGTACCTTGCATAAATTTGAAAAGGTAAGATCATCAGAAGAACCAACTAATGAAGAAATTGCCAAGACAGCAAATTTGGACTCAGCACGTGTTCCTTCCAAGCAAAGTTTCTCCAACAATGGCCAGATATTCCTGCATAAATGGTTGACGAAGAAGATATAACAAGGCAGCCACATGTAGATACTAGAAGACTACCTATTACCTTAGTATCACCTAGCAGCATGTTTCAAAAGATAACTTTATGGTTCAACTTAATTAGAATTTCACGATGAAGAACAAAACCTCATTCTGGAAAAAGACATTTCAGCCAATAAAAAGGTAAAAAGTATTTGGGTGCCTCGACTTTGAGGTCCATAGCACTTTAATTCCCAAATTTAGTCCCTTTTAAGAGTTAGCATTTATGAGGCTTCTAACAGAAATAACTATTTATGTACGTCACTGACTGGTCAAACACCAAAATTTAAAATTTTATGACCATTTTACCCTATTGATGGCTACAAGTAATAAGGGAAAAAAATGGAAGAACAATTTTATAATGGGCAAGATGGGTAAAATATTCAAAAGTAGTTACAAGAGGATATTTGGCCACTCAGTTGATTGTTCCCCTAAATGCTAACACTCTAAATGGAGAGACCAAATTGGGGGTGTCTGAAAGCCAACCAAAGTGGAGTTTACCCCCAAAAAAGACAAACTATTATGAGACAATGCTAAAACATGATTACAGAAGCAAAAAATAGTAAAATTTAAATTTTCCTTCAGCCCATGTTTCGCTTCAGCCCTCAAAAATACATCAAATTTTTTTATATTAATTTTAAATCCAACACAAATTTTAATATAAAAACCAGCTATATTTCATATCTTATAACTGTTAATATTAAAATAATAACTTTTTCCTGAAATTTGGTTTTTTTCCTGAAATTCAGAAATAATAAAATCACTCTGAGCTTGATTTTTTTTTTGGCAGGAAAAAGGAAATGCATTAGTATTTATGAATACTGTGAAAAAATTGTTATTTTTTGACAGTTTTTCTTATGGGTAGATAGATTTCTTGCAATCAACAAATGAAAATATTTCAATCTAAAAATTTTCTGATAACATATTCCACTATTACTTTAAATATGAAGAATGGCATAAGAAAAAAATGTAAATTTCAATATAAATCTGAAGCTTCAAAGCATGCCAGATTACCTAAATTCAATAGAAACAACATGCCCTGACATGGCTAAAACGTGCAGAAGTTTTTCCTTCGTTAGGCAGGTAGTATCTAATAACTTAAGTAACAAATCCTCGGATCCCCCCAGAAGGCGTGGAAAAAGCTTTACTATAAACTGTGGGAGAAAATAAAATAGAAGTATTAGATAGGAAGCTATTATTTACATCTTAAAGGACAAACGTTATAAGTGGAAAGGAATTAAACTAACACAATGACGATTTAAGAAAACAATGGAGAGTACAAGTTGTAGACAATATGAGTGTAAGATGGAAAACAAAAGAGCACGTAATGCGTAAAAATTTGAAGAACAATGTTGCCAATGAAAATGCTCAAAAGTACCTCATGAAGAACTACATACAAAAAATTGAGATAGCCAGATTGCACAGAAGAAGTACATGCTATTAAACCAATCAATCCTCCAACAAACCTCAAAGAAAGTGAAAGTAAATATAAGGAAAATTACGGGGTGCAACAATATAATGGAGGACTCCCACCTAATTTAGTTGATATATCAAATTATTTAATCAACAAAGTAAAACTATATCAGCAGATTTGGAAGTCACATCAAATGGAAATCTGAGCACAACAGCAACAATGCTGACATTCTTAGTCATGACTTGTTTGATTTGCTAGGATCCATATAACCCATGTATAACGGAAGTAGATATAAATTTTTGAAGCATATATTGTAGCAGAAAGCCTAATGCTGATCATCAAAATTAGCGAAGGTTCAGAAGATCATTTCCCAAGTCCCAAGGAACCAAGTCACTGTTAACAATACGCCTCTAAAATTCTAGAACATGGTGACCAGTCAAACAAAAACACAAACCGTAAGAATATCATCAGCATTTAGAGCTCCTGTGACATTCAAAAAATGTTAATTTGAGATTTAAAATTAAAGCTGATTTGGACCTAAAATAAATAAATTTGGACCTAGATGTAAAGTTTTGGACCTATTTATGAGAAAATAAAAATTGAGAGACCAAATTATAATTTTTCCTTACAAGTATAAGAATGTCTGCCAACTGAGTAGCCACCTATCAACTACTGGCTCTCCATCTCTGCCACTTTTTTTTTTTTTAAAGGGATAGAGAAATAATATTTTCACTCTTTCCTATGTTTTTCTCCCTTCCTTCCTCTGTTTCTGCCGGCCACCTCTCTGCCGAGCCCAAGGAAAGCAGTGGCAGTAGCAAGAAAAAGAAGAAGAGGAAGAGGAAGAAGGAAAAGAAAAAGAATAAGAAAGGGGAATTCAAGTTTTTGCTCAAGCAGTAAATAAGGTAGGTAATTTTTTCCCTTAAAATTAAAGTTGGTTTATTGTTATGTTTGTGAATATATATAACGCTACAAGAATATGGAATTGTGATGTTAAGCAAAGTATTTTATTGATTGAGTAATGAAATAAATTGGATTTGATGATCTATGAAGTGATGTGGTACTGAACAATTTTGTATACCTAGAACCAATGAGGGCAGAAAGTTACCTATAATGAATTATTCCGACGAAGGCGGGGAGTGTCCGTCGGGTGATATCCTAAAAGAAAATCACCAATGCAAGGTGCGGCTCCTAGCAAGGTGGTGGGGACACCACGATCGACTGTTGATTCATTCCTAGCAGAGTTTATTGTCGACGACCGATAATTAGCCACACTGTTTCGATCTGGATCGACTGACTATTAGGACAGATTTGGAAAAATGATGCTGCGGATTGCTGACTCGGTGGATTGGAAATCTCTCATTCATTCGGATTGATTGGAGATTCCATTTTGGAATGATTTTATTTCCGCATTTATTTTGTAATAGTTGTTTCAATTTCTGTGATTGCATTTTCGGCATGTTATTTAGTATTTCCTCATTTTTGTGAAGAATTTATTACATTATATATTCTTCTTTATTGAGTCAGTTTGTATAGAGGTCTATATAAACGCTTTTCTGTTATTCTTATTTTTTTCTAATGCTGAATGAATTTGATTTGTGTTTCCCTTGAAATTATTTGATTCTGGAATGAATCGATATCCTGAATAGAGAAGGGCTTTGAGTGAAAATCCCTAAATTCCACCAGCTCCAGCTCCTCCACATCGGGTTCAATTCCATTCAACTTACACCTCTCAGCATTCACCTCGTTTCATTCTCGTTCACTCCGTATGCTAATGTGACGACCAGATTTGGAGTGTTAAAAATTTGAAATAATTTGGATCCAAAAGAAATATTTTTTTGGACCTATTTATGAGAGAAGGAAAAACAGAGGGACCAAATTGCAATTGTGCCAAATCAGATAAGGGCATCCACGGGAACCGCTTTCGCCCGTGCGCCCTCTTCTTCCGCGTGTCGCCCGCGCCAGGTGAGAGAAAGGATTTTTCTCTCTCTCTGTTCCCTCTCGGTCTCTCCCTTCCGCTCGGTGCCGCGCTCGCCTCTGCCATTTTCGCCTCGCTGTTCCGCCGAGCCAAGCAGAGCCCAGCTGCAGCGGTAGTTGCCAGCAGGGAAGAAGGAAGAAGAAGAAGAAGAAGAAGAAGGAAGAAGAAGAAGAAGAAGGGAAGGAGGAAAGGTTTCAAGCAGGGTTTTTCTCGTCCTATTTCTTCGTATTTTCTCCAGCTGTTATCGAACTATCAGAATGACGTATAAGAGGTAGGCAAGAGTTCTAAGTTGGTTATTAAATTAAATTAGTTGGTTAATGCATTAAATTGATATATGTGATTCTATGTGATTCTATGTGATTCTATGTGTTAGTTGAAGTACAAATGATATGTTTTGCCTATGCTTGTTTTATGAATGAATCCATGTCGCAGGAATTATTATTACTGCTAAGAATGTTTGATATGCATGATTCTGATAAGCTATATGTGGAATGAAATATTGATTTTCTATGTACAATAAAGGCATAAGAATGTTAAGAGCAAGATGATATATTTAACTGAGCTGTTTATCAAGTCAAAAGGCAGAATATGATCTGCGGACTTGGAACAACTAGATATAATTATAAAGATGTGTTTTAAGATCGACAATGTATTAAAATGAGTTTCTTGACGTGTTTATGTCCCTGCCTGCTCGAGCCATGCCAATGCCAGATGTGGTAACCTACCCAATTGTTGGGGATGGTTGCCAAGATGTGATGGTTATATGTTATGTGGTACTCCTCTAGATGTTTTAGGAGTTGCCAAGGATCCTATGTATATGTGATGATGAAAAAGAGGCAGTTGTGAC
>JAEMOT010000221.1:85218-124400 GCA_019297695.1 Apostasia ramifera
ACTACTTTGGGACCTCAATTAGTTGATGAAACCACTGAAAAGATCAAATTTATACGAGAGAAATTATGCACAGTTCAAGATAGATAGAAAAAGTATTATGATGCTCGACATAAGAAAATAAAATTTGAAGTGGGGGATCAGGTATTTCTTAAAATGAGCCCAATGAAAGGTGTTGTACGGTTTGGAAAAGCTGGTAAGTTAAAGCCTCGTTATATTGGACCTTTTTCAATTATAGAAAGAGTTGGGGCTGTAGCTTACAGACTTATGTTACCTTATGAATTGAAGGGAATACATGATATTTTTCATATATCAATGTTAAGAAAATATGTACCAGATCCTGCACAAGTGGTTCAGTTTGATCCAAAACAGATGAAGATAAAGCCAAATTTGAGTTATAAAGAGGAACCAATCAGAATCTTAGCTAGAGATGTCAGACGATTAAGGAATAAAGAGATTCCTGTGATTAAAGTCTTATGGAGCAATCAGACTGAGAAAGAAGCGACTTGGAAATCTGAAAATGAAATGAAAAAGTCTTATCCAGATCTCTTTGCTTAATTTCGAGGACGAAATTCTTCAAAGGTGGGGAGAATTGTGACGACCAGATTTGGAGTGTTAAAAATTTGAAATAATTTGGACCCAAAAGAAATATTTTTTTGGACCTATTTATGAGAGAAGGAAAAACAGAGGGACCAAATTGCAATTGTGCCAAATCAGATAAGGGCATCCACGGGAACCGCTTTCGCCCGTGCGCCCTCTTCTTCCGCGTGTCGCCCGCGCCAGGTGAGAGAAAGGATTTTTCTCTCTCTCTGTTCCCTCTCGGTCTCTCCCTTCCGCTCGGTGCCGCGCTCGCCTCTGCCATTTTCGCCTCGCTGTTCCGCCGAGCCAAGCAGAGCCCAGCTGCAGCGGTAGTTGCCAGCAGGGAAGAAGGAAGAAGAAGAAGAAGAAGAAGAAGGAAGAAGAAGAAGAAGAAGGGAAGGAGGAAAGGTTTCAAGCAGGGTTTTTCTCGTCCTATTTCTTCGTATTTTCTCCAGCTGTTATCGAACTATCAGAATGACGTATAAGAGGTAGGCAAGAGTTCTAAGTTGGTTATTAAATTAAATTAGTTGGTTAATGCATTAAATTGATATATGTGATTCTATGTGATTCTATGTGATTCTATGTGTTAGTTGAAGTACAAATGATATGTTTTGCCTATGCTTGTTTTATGAATGAATCCATGTCGCAGGAATTATTATTACTGCTCAGAATGTTTCATATGCATGATTCTGATAAGCTATATGTGGAATGAAATATTGATTTTCTATGTACAATAAAGGCATAAGAATGTTAAGAGCAAGATGATATATTTAACTGAGCTGTTTATCAAGTCAAAAGGCAGAATATGATCTGCGGACTTAGAACAACTAGATATGATTATAAAGATGTGTTTTAAGATCGACAATGTATTAAAATGGGTTTCTTGACGTGTTTATGTCCCTGCCTGCTCGAGCCATGCCAATGCCAGATGTGGTAACCTACCCAATTGTTGGGGATGGTTGCCAAGATGTGATGGTTATATGTTATGTGGCACTCCTCTAGATGTTTTAGGAGTTGCCAAGGATCCTATGTATATGTGATGATGAAAAAGAGGCAGTTGTGACGTAGACCAAGAAACCAGAGCCCAAAAGATAAAAGTATAAAAAATAAAAAGGATTTACAACGTATTATGGATTTTTGTATGTTAATATGACATCAGCATGTATATTATGACTGTCAGTTGTCTTGATTATTTATTATTCATACTGATAAGAAAGTATGATGTATATTTGCATGTAATAATTTTTATTTAGCAAGTTAGTGCTTATTGCCTACTCAGTCTTAGAGTTGGTGGACTGATGCCTTTATTGGCAGATACTGGTGAAGAATGAGGTACACGGGAGGTTTACGAGGACTAAATCAAAGGGGTTTTGTTTCCAGTTTGATCTTTTACTTACTGTTTAAGCTAGATGTAAATTATGATTTGTATATAAATAAATATATGTTAAACATGATGTTTAATGTATCAGTTGTTATTTTAATTATATTGTTTCCGCTGTATGAGTTAAAAGTTTTATGTTTATTCTTCCCTTTGATTTATGTGAGTTTCGTGGTGTCCCGAAAAGGGGACATCACGTGTGGTGTCCCGAAAGGGAACGTCACAGCTAACCTGCGTTCTTGTGTCTAGTTCGCTAACTTTAATCTGCGTCGTCGTGCCCGGACGTCACCGACGACGCGATCGCGCCTATTACGCCGACGCGCACACAACGGCTCCGTTCGATGCCCTCGTGCAGTTCCGTCAGACGTGCCTGCTCTCTGCCCGCACGCGCCCCATCTCATTTGCTCCCTACCCGCACCACCGACCCCCGCGCGCCCCCGCGTCTTTGCGCCCCACCCCCGCCCGCCGCCTACACGCCGCCCCAGTTCTGCACATGCGGGCCTAGTTCTGCCAGCGCGAGTTTGCGCTCCGCTCGCGCGCCACAACGTCGCCTACACGTGCCCTCACACGCGCTTGCACCCGAGGCCGTCTGAGCTCTAAATTTTCTGGGAAAATTACTACTTGGTTTCTAAAATTCCTGAACTTAGGTACGAATTCCAGCAACATTTACCCAGTTAAATCGAATACTCTAGATCTTTCTGCTCGCTTTTAATTGCATTATTGAGTGCAATTTAATTATTGATGGTTAAATATTGTGAATTTTCATATTCCTGTTATCCCGTTTTTGATTTGTTGAAAACTGAATTGCGCCCTAATCTGATTTGGTAATTTTTCAATTACCTTCAATCTAAGTTATTTAAAATTTTGAAAGTAATTGGTCTTGCGAGTTTAATTGATTTCTCAATCATTACAAAATTGAATCCTGAAAAGTTTAGCATTAATTTGCGACTAATCTGCTATATATAATTTTGTTGATCTCTAAAACTGCATCATTAATCATCTGTCAAGCATCACAAAGATTCTAGGATAACTAGCTGTAGGAATTTTTGTCAGGCTTCTAGGTGAAAGGGTATGGGAATAACGGTTCTACATCACTATATAGAAAAGTATTATAGTATTATGAAATAAAGTAAAAAGAGATATAAGGAATTATGATGATCGATAAATTTATATTCTACGTGTTATATTATCTTATCAATATGATATATGTGCAAAATGGAGTAATTTTATGATCATTTACATTATATGTTATGGTATGATATTTCTGTTCCGATATAAGGCATACCATGTAATTATATATATGCGAATAGTTATTGAATATTCTATAATATTATTTCTATTATTTCTTACGATATCTGTACATGTTTCAAAATTCATATTATATTATTGTTGCTGGGATTATTGCTTTACCTAGTCTATATTAACGAACTCCTGTCATTTTGATGGCAAGTATGGCATTAGAAGAATCACGAAACATGATAAGAGATATCAAAGATTACGGCAAGTGAATTTATTTTATATATTAATGTTATTAAAACTGTAAGTTCTGACGTCTCGATTACTGGTAACTCGGCCAATTGAAAAAAGGTCGAGTATTGGTAGTCGGGAAGTCACAGCTCCATGTCCTACAACTCAAGATATTACTTAAAATAGCGCCTTCCTACATATTTAATGTAGAAAAGAAAAGTAATACGTACAATCCAAGTATTTTTAAGTGCAAAAATATTCATAACATTAATGTAGCTAAGCAGCGAATAAGAAGATTGATCCATAGTCATATAAGAGTGGACCGCACAACAAACAATTACATTAACGAGAGGGTACTGGGGATAAGAAATAGGAAAGACATTTAATATGATTTGGTCATGTTTATTGCCAACTATTAGAGAATACTGTATGTAAATTTGAGGTGATCCAAGTCACAATATTAAAGAAAGGAAACAGTAGACCAAAATGATTTGGAATAGAGTCATAAAAGGAGACTTTAATCACTTAAGCTCACAGTAAGTGCTGCTTTACATAGATAGAGAGAAGAAATCCATGCAAGTTAATCCCCAATAGTTGGAATTAAGGCTTCATTATTGTCTATTGTTCGTTTGCTTGTCTACAATCCAAGTATATATCTTACCATCAACACACATTACTTAATATGGTTGAAATTAAATACAATGCCATGGAGAAAGCAAGAATGACAAAGCCATCATCGTAGATGTTAGTTACTACAATGCAAAACAAAAGAAACACTCACAAGCACAAGTTCAAAGGAGCAGCGCACATATTCATCATTTTTACTTTCCACAGACAAACAGTCCTCCAAAATGCTTCTAACAAGCTCTGCATGAAATATTGTATACGAACACTTAAAAGAGAGGATTTTGTAGAAATCATAGTCTGGATGCTTTTTACCGATCCTCCCAAGCAACGAGACCTGCATGTTGTAACAAAGCAATAAAGCATATCAGATTACATAAATAAACTTATAAGGATAGAGTGTCAAATATCTGAAAGTACACCCTACATCAACATTGAAGAAGAGAAACATCATGTCTGCTGCCCAACAACTCCATTTACATACATCTATACACAAATTAGCATTAAAGAAAATGAAAGACCATGCCTACTTCCTAACATCTCTATACATACATATACATATGAGGGCGTGACTATATGCAAAAATAAATAAATAAATAAAGAAGAAGTAAACTTCAAGCAAACCATCCAAACATATATGTATTAAAGGAGAATTAATCTAATATATCATAAATAAAAATTAATTGAATAAGGGTCAAAGATTAATACTAAACAAAAGCGAAGCCTAGCATCATTGACTGTAAATAAAAGTCAAAGACAAACGTTACAATATATTGGCTTATACTTACAAACACTAATTTTTTCACATAGTCAATTATATGTAGCACTTCCAAGAGCATCTTCAGTAAATTCTTTGAAAATTTTGCTATCAAATAATCATGATATACCATATGGATTCACACGTAACATTGTATAATAAAGATGTACTTAAAGATGTTCTCTAACAAAAACCTCTTAAAGGTTTTTTATGATTACATTATTTTACATTGCACATATGTAAATTATATATTCATATTTGTCAATTTCTAAAAATTTATCTTTACCTGCATTCTTTGTTATTCAAACTTTGAGTAATTTTCAAATGTCTGATGCAAAAAGGAAAGCAAAAAATCATTGATGATACAGAAGTTGAAGATAAATTTCAGATTTTTATTATTCTTTTTTATATTTGAAACATATATACATCACGTATATATACATATCTAGAAACATTCAAACAATATTTATATTTACAGAAACAATTGATAAGGCTGATAAATTTGCAATATTTAAAATAAATAAAAAAGAAAGTACATCATCTACAGCATCTATCACCACAAAAGAAGAAATCACCAAATTAAGCAATGTGCTATCAATTTCATTTATACCTCTGAACAAAATCAAAACATTTCATGAACGCTGCCACATCCTCATTTTCATCACTCAAATATGGGATGGAAAACTATATTCTCAAAACTTTGACTTCTCAATAGTTTTTATTGGAAGAGAGAATGAACTACCATACTATTCACTTTATTATTTCTAACATTCTTTACTATAATAAAACATTATTTGCTTCACTGATTTTTATTAATTCTATTGAATATATTAAAAAACTGAAATGGAAGTGTTTGTTCTAAGCCATATCTATAGCAAATGGAAAGATATCATCCTTCTTACATGCTTATATGAGATACAAAATATTTACCATGAAATCTCACATGCACCACTAAAAGTTTCACAAAGATTATGTTTCAAAGATGACACAACAATGGTGAAAATTGCCGAGAATCAATCAATTTGCAGTTTCCTACGAACATTAAGCAAGCTTTCTGAGAATATAGATTTAGCTAGGAAACAATAGAATCTAATAAGAAAGATTGCTTTTGTTGTCAATTACATATCAATAGTTAACAATTTAGTTAATACACATCTTATCATAATTACTTACTATTTGAAAGTTCACAATTTTCAATTTTTCATGAAGGTATCATCGAATACATTGTGGATATTGGACCAATTATTACAATTCATACCTACATAGGCCTATCCACTTTAATTAAAGTTTCATTGATCGATGATACTTGCTATGACAAACCTATGACTTTTGACAATAGGGGAAAACACTTTGCATAAATATCACAATACATTAACTATAACATCAAGGATGACGCTATCTTGACTGCATGTGGCTTAAGGATGAAAATTTCCAGAGGTAACAACTCTTTTATATTTTAACTTGAATGAATATACTTCATATATATTATTCACATGCATAAATTACAGGAAAACATATTGTTGAGACTACAAGTTTCACAGAACTTTATTTTAAAAACTCAGAACAACAACAAACAAATGAATTACTAATATAGTAACAAATGAAATATTCATTCTACTATTTTTACATTACATTTACATTTTTGATTGCACAACTTCACCATATAATACAGGTACAAAAATAAATTTCATACACTTTCCACTTCAACAAAAACATCTATTCCAGCTATTTCATCCAGCCAAATGAAAACAATTAGTGGTCTGTTCAATGAGCAACACTTCCTCCAAAAGAGGTATTACATCGACATTAAGGTTACATATTCTTTTAATATGCTACTTAATTTTCTACATGCAAACTCAACATTGCAGCATTAATGCAATAATCATAAGTATATTCACTAATGAGCCATTTTGGTATGATTGTTGCTCAAATGTCGTAAAAAACCAACAGACTGTTTGTATGAACCCCTCATGTGTTGCTTTGAATTCACAAATAATATCCCGACTTGTATCACATTATATTATGATAAACTTCAGTATCGCTATATTTTTGTAATTACATCAAGTATTTTTTTTCTTAGGTATAAATTACGAGCAATAATTGAACATCACATTGATCGTGCGAATGTTGTACTATTTGACAAACTTACACAAACTATTTTGCATCAGTCTCTAGAAGTAACAAAACCAATACTTCAACAAGTTCTATTATATTTTCACAATATAAATATATGATAAAATTCTAACATTACAAACATAATTATTTGTCATTTTTACATATAGAAAAATGGAATTCAAGCTTTCTAACATGTTCAAAATTGCCTTTCAGGTTATTATACGTTTCATATACAAATTACAAAATAGAACTTCAAGTTCATACAATATGGAGGGTACACTGTTGTTGGAACTAAAAGATTAGGCCGAAATTACAAAGCAAAAGATGAGAAGTTCAACGAGAATAATACAACCAGTAGTTTAGAAACTTCCAACAAAACCAACAGCTAACAAAGTGACATTGAAGAAACCAAGAAGACATGAAAAGTGTATATAAAGTTTGTTCAATAATTTAGTGTATACAAAGTTTGTTTAATAGCTTTGTGTATATAAAGTTTGTTGAACAATTTGTATATGAAGTTCATTTGTTTGTCTTTATAACACAACTATGTAATTTTCATCTTTATAAATTACCTCTTTTTCATTTAATTCTTTTTATTATCTTATTTTCATACAAAATTTTGCATGGGGCACTGCTAGTAAATGAGAGAATAATTGGTGGAAACATTTGTTATGGTCAATTTAATTATTCAGTGAATATTATAAGAGAACAAATTTCATATAGCTAGCAAACCATCTCATTTTTTTTTCATACAAGAAAACATCTTGATGGTCAAATCTGCTTGAAAAAGGAAATTATTGGTGATCTAATCAAGATTAGATAGAGAATGAAGAAGCAAGAATGATATTGAACGCATCGAAGTTCAAAACTAATTGAATTTAATTTCAAAAATAGAGCAGCAAACTGAAATGAAAAATATGAAAAATAAAACAAGGGCCGTCATATTTAGGCCAAATCCAGTAAGTAAAATGGAAAACTCACTCGAGTGTGATTAGCACTTGCAATAGTGGTACGTTCATCAAGTAATTGTTGTAGTGACTTGAAAATGTTATGATCTTTAATGCGGTGCAACCTATGGAAACATTCATTAGCCTGAGAAGAATCTAAAAAAGAAGTGGCCATCTTTGAAAAAGATTCAGAAATTTTTCTAGGAACTTCATCAGATACATTTTCCTGCAAGATTTAGCAAAAAATGAAGAATAAGCTCAATGCAGTTTCTCACAGCACCTATACAACTCCAATCATTCTAAATAAAGAAGATAGTTACCACATAAAACCAGAAATCTGGACAAAAATAACAAACTTATGCCAGCAGATTGTCACCCGCACATTCGCATATCAGAATTAAGAGCATTACGCAACTTGTTGCTTGTCACAGCAAAAACTTCCACACTCAACAGAAATTTAATGCCAAAAACAAATAAACAAGGATAACTAATTCAGGAATTGGGAAATGCATATGCTATACTACTAGTCAACCTTCATATATTCTCTGAAGTACGCAAAATACAAAATGAATAAAAAGAAATAAAAAAAACACCATAGCAGCAAATCATAGCAATGCCTGCACAGGCATAGTTGCTAACTGAAAAAAGCGTGGAAAAGAAAAAAAACACATCAAGGAAAAGATACTAATAACTGGAAACTTCACAAATACAAATGTACGTCACCATCAGGAGATGAACCTTTAATCAGAGCTGAAGAAGAACGTAATTTACGATGACTAAGAACTCGAGATATAGCTCATACAGAAAGTCCAGTTCATATAGCTTGAAAAATCACCTCTGAAAGCACTTTACATGGGTTCCTAATCATATTTATTTTTTTACCAAAAGGCAGGTCTTGTGCTGAACAAACAAAGATTAAGCATAACAAGCAAGTAAACTTGGGAATCAAAATCTCACTGTATCTAGCATCAACATACGCCAAGAAAGAATGAAAGGTTACCAGAAACTTGGAAATAGTGCAAAAATGACTCAGAAAAGTTCCACAGAGGCCAAGTTCTTGTTTAGTACAATATGAAGAGACAAATCAGTATGGCATGGAAACTCAAGATTTAAACGGATGGCACATGAGGGCATGATGAATGATTCCTGTGAAGGCCTGAGCATACCTTCTCACTGTCTCGAAGAGCAAAGTAATCTTGCATTTCAAGCTGAAACCTTTAGACGCAAAATTTATGATCAGACAACCAGACATAAAGCACCGAGGATTTTCAAATCATTTAGAAATTCACCTCCTTTTCTGGATTAGAATGGATTCTAAAGCCTTGAGATGAGGTTGTGTAAAGAGAGAGAACAAGGCAATCCAGTGTTTTTTCCTCTCACTTATAAGTAGGGAGGATGGGAATAAGTCCCTTGCAAGGATAAGCT
Source organism: Apostasia ramifera (assembly GCA_019297695.1). NCBI lineage: Eukaryota > Viridiplantae > Streptophyta > Magnoliopsida > Asparagales > Orchidaceae > Apostasia > Apostasia ramifera. The sequence continues at coordinate 94,508 of JAEMOT010000221.1, forward strand.
CCAAGTTTTGTGACCTATTATTGACATATAAGCATACCGCCTCATAAGAATATATTTCCAAACCAGAGATGACCATACCTAAACTCCTTGTTGTCTTTATCAAAGCAGAGCAACAAAACTCCACACGGAATATTTTCATAGTTGTCACTAAGGCTGAAGAGTCCGCTGGAACACTTCAAACAGTAAATTCTATATAGCTCCAGAAGGCTTTGCATTGCACTTTTCCTGACAGAGATCTGTATTCATATGAACTGCATGCAGAAAACCGAATGCACTATATTTCCAAGAAAAAAAAGGATGTTTAGAAGAAAAATTAACCTTCTTATCACGCAGACGTTTCATGGTTTTTAACACCAAGTCAGATGGAAAACATGAGATAGTAGAGCTTGCTATGTTACAGACTATAGCTACAGCTTGAATTCTCACTTTATCATCAAAATCTAGAAGCCTTCCCTCTACAGCATCTGCATAAAATCATGGTCCAAACATATTAAACAAATTTAATACCTGTCAGGTATAATAGGACTGGTGATAATGGTTAAGAGATTTTATCTTACTAAGAATATAGAGAGCATCGGAAGCAGAGGCATCAGCCACAAAACATACTTTCGCCCACTCTAGTGAAGCACGCCTTACTTCTGTAGACTTGTCAGAGAATCTTCTCAAGAACTCTGCAAACACCAGTGGGTGCTGCTGAGCAAACTTAAGTTTAGATATGACAAGAAGGTTCCCAATTAAGTGAACTGCCTTCAAGCGAGTATCCACCTGATCATTCTGTTAAAGAAATAAAAGGAGAAGACAATAATTGAAACTATGTAAAGCAATTAAGGCAAAAGGTGGATCAATCTTCACAGCTAAGAGTCGCATACCAGTAATTCCCGAGTCAAGATAGGCAACACAGAAGTAAGAATTTGAGGAGCGTATTGATAGATTTTTAGGATAATCCCGTGATACGAACATCTCAATTCATTGCCATAAACATGCTTGACCAACATACCACCCCCATCATCAGAATCACAACCACCACTTTCCCAATTTGTCACCCTACTCTTATCCCCTGCATTTTTGTCCAGCATACAATATGCCAGAAAGCTACAGACAGAAGTCTCCAACGTTGATACACAGTCTTGGATGACAGAAACAGCAAGCCTACATGATGCATCCTGGAATTGTTCGACATAAGCCGCTCAACATCATTAGCATAATATGAAACAAAAGGATGTAGACTTACATCGGCAACAACAATGAAAGCTATAAAAGTGGATTATACAGTAAATGATGTGTTAAGGAGTTGAATGTACTTATGCATTAGACTTGAAGGCACTTATGTAATTGTACATACAAAACTCTAATATAAATAAAGGATAGAGAGGGCTATTCTTGTACATTTTTCTTCCTTCACCAAACATGGTAACAGAGCTGTCTTAAGCTCTCCAGCTCGTGCTGCATCTCCGCCTCAAGCGCATCAGCTGATCAAAATCTGCCAATTGAGATCTTATAGGTGCTACACGATCTCCCGCGTGAGCGCATGGGAAGAGCTTCAATCCTGCTCCGCATGCACGCATCTCTATACATCTCACCGCTCAGCCGCTTCCAATGCATCTACTCTACTCAACCGCTCAGGTCAATGCCTCACAGCACATCTCTCCACACAAACGCATCTCAGTCGCGTCTCACCACGTCAATCTCAACCGCCCCGCACGCGCATCTCATCCCCACGAATAGCGCATCAACTCTGTTCTGCGCATCAAATCTGCTCTGCGCATCAAATATGCTCCGCAAGTCTACTCCTCCTCGCAATGCTGCCTCTGTCTACGAATTTTCGCAAGCTTGTGTGTCTCCCTCTATAAGGATTTCCTTCATTTGTACTGTGTTGCATCGCACCGCACTATAAGCTCCTCCACCACATCTTCTTTCTCGGTGAACACTGTGCAGTGTGTCGCTGCCCTTTACTCCAAGCCGCACTACACTAATTTTCGAAGGCATTTGTAGACTATGCAACTTGTGACAGGTTTGAATCTTTTTTTTTAATAAAAAAAATGAATGATTCATCTGAAACATCCTTCTTCGCGATGTCTGCACCAACATCTACTATCATGAAACCAATCTTTTCGGGACCACCTACAATTACTATCAAAAAATTAAATGGCAAAAACTACACATCATGGTCAGTGGCTATGAAGATGTGGTTTATAGGCCAAGGGCAGGAGGACCACCTCATGACCATAGCTGATGATATCCCTAAGCAAAATAGAGCAGCATGGAAAAAAGATGATGCTCAACTATTAGCCCTACTATGGCAGTTGATAGATCCTTGTTGGTCTTGGCATAAGACATGTAGACAAGCACCAGATTTATATACTGATGATATTTCTTATGCCTATGATATCATAGGAAACCTGTTTCATCTTAAACATCAAAATGGAGATATTACAACTCAAGTAGGTCAATTTCGAGCTTTTGATATAGATTTCAAGGACCATTTACTATGCTCACTAGATATTTGTGCTATGCAGGATCGGATTGACCAACTACTCGCTATAATATTTCTACATAAAGTAAAACCTGAGCTTGAGAAGGCTCAAATCCTAGGAAGGCCAACAATACTCTCACTTACGGAGGTCTATTCTAACGTTATTCGCGCTTCATCTCTAACCTCAACATCTACTGATATATTAGTGATCGCTCTGCTCTTGCCACTCAAATGGTATCTCAAGGGAGCAAGAAGAGGGTGAATGATCATGGTGGCAGAGGAGGATGTGCAGGAGGCCACAGATGATTTGGGCATCCATTGCAGCAAGCTAGGTCATACAAAAGAAACATACTATAGTCCATATGGCTATGCTCCCAGTTATCTTTTACATGCAGCAAATATAGTGCATACATATGCAACAACTTTCACATGATGGTCATCATACAGGTGAGCAATCCAATATTTCAGTTCCAGCAAAGGAATACTCAAATTTTCTTCAATTCCAATTTTCCAAGCTGCTCAAGCTGTTACAGGACCTACGACATCTCTGGTTCATAGTGGGTCTCTAATACCTTGTCTTACTTAGAGCTCTATCTCCACACCCTAGATACTTGATTCAAGTGCTTCAGATCATATATCTGAAAATATATCTATATTTACTCACCTTAAAGACTCTACATCTTTCACCAATATAACCCTTACTGGTGGTTCTACTTCCTCAGTAAGGGGCATTGGAAATGTTTCTTCAATTCTACCTTTACCCTTATCTTCAGTTTTTTATCTTCCAAAGTTTCCTTTAAGTCTTATTTCTATTAGCAAACTTACAAAAAATCTTAATTGTTCAGCAACTTTTTCCTTTAATTCTATTTTTGTTCAGGTTTCAAAGACATGAAGGGTGATAGGTACAGAGCATAAGTCCAGAGGATTTTACTACCTAGTTATGACTTCTTCAGCTTTCCTTGTTGATGCATCTCCATTATAGGTGCATAATCGTCTAGGGCACCGAGGTTGTATAGTTTACAAATAATAGTTCTCGATCTGTCTAGTGTTAAAGATCTAAAGTATGAGCCATGTCAGTTGGATGAACATTATCGTACTTCATTTCTTGATTGTATCAATAAGTGTGCATCGACACCTTTTTTTCTCTTGTTCATTCAGATATTTGGGGTCCAAGACATGCCACTTCTAAACTTGGTTTTAAATATTTTATAACCTTCATTGATGATTACTAAAAAATGACAATTTTATCTAATAAAGACAGATCTGAGCTTTTCTCTATCTTTATGTCATTTTGTGTTTAGATTAAAACATAAGTTGGTGTTATTGTTCATATATTGTGTACTGATAATGCTAGAGACTACTTCTCTAATAACTTTCAACCTTATATGTCTAGCCGAATTGCATCAATCTTCTTTCCCTTACACCCCTCAACAAAATGGGATTGCTGAGCGTAAGAACAGCCATTTAATTGAGACTGCACGTACCACGTTGATCCATATGAATGTCCCACCCATATATTGAGATGATGCAGTACTCAATGCAGGTTATCTTATTAATCATATGCCCTCATCTGTCCTTCATCAACAAATACCTAGTATTTTATTTCCCGAGATACTATATATAGTATTCCACCTTGGGTCTACGGTACATGTTTTGTTCGAATACTATCTCTTAAAAATGATAAATTATCTTCTAAGTTGATCAAATGTGTATTTTTTGATACTCCCTTGTTCAGAAGGGTTATAGATGTTATTCACCAGAACTCCATTGGGGATTTATATCAGCTAATGTAACCTTTATCGAGTCCATTTTGTTCTTTACAACATTTGTCACCTTAGAATCTATTCTTGAGGCATTACCTACTTCTATGCCCCTATCTACTCATATTCCTTTAAGAGACTCAGAAACAACAACAGACTCTTAACATGTTGTAAAGCCACTACGAGTATATAATCGACGACCATGACAAGCAATTGAGCTCGATCCACCCATGCCTTTAAACTCAGCAGCTGTTTCAGATCCGGATCTTGTCTCAGATCAACCCACTGAGCTTGATCTCCCTATTGCACTTTGAACTGTCTCAATCATCATAGAAATGCCAACAGTGTATCACTTCTTACCCTCTCTCATTTTAATTCTTATGACAATATATCAACAGATTATTTTATTTTTGTCTTCTTTGTCTTCAATATCTATCTCTAAGACAGTCTTTTACATCCTAGATGGCAACAAGCCATGATTGAGGAGTTGTTTGCATTGCATTCTAGCGACACTTGGGATTTGGTTCAGCTCCCCCAGGAAAGAGGACGGTTGAATGTAGGTGGGTTTATACAATAAAATGTTCTCCTAATGGTATTATTGATTGTCTAAAAGCCAGACTAGTGGCCAAAGGCTATACTCAAATATTTGGAGTTCTCTCCAGTAGCTAAGATTGTTTTAGTTTGCTTATTCTTGACTTAGTTGTCGTTTCTTATTGGCATCTCCACTAACTAGATATCAAAAATGCTTTTCTACACAATGACTTTGGGGAGGAAATATACATGGAGCAACTTCTGGGATTTGTTCTCGGGGGAGCCAAGACTAGTCTGTAAGTTAAAAAAATCTTTATATGGTTTGAAACAATCTCCAAGAGCATGGTTTGGGAAGTTCAATAATACTTTATTGGAGTTTGGCATGACTAGAAGTGGGTCAGACCATTCTGTATTTTACATGACCTCAGAGACCATGAGACGAATCCTACTGATTGTATATATTGATGATATCATAATCACTAGTGATGATCATGATGGAATATGTCAATTTAAGGAATATTTACAACAAAAACTTCAAACTAAGGATTTGGAACAGCTAAGACACTTCTTAGGCATTGAAGTTGCAAGGTCAAGAGGAGATATCTTTATCTCACAAAAAGGTATGTCTTAGATATGTTAGAAGAAGATGGCGTGTTTAGCTTTAAAACCGGTTGATACTCCAATGTATCCAAATATTAAACTTGTACCCAAAGAAGGAGAACCAATTCCAAATCCTAACCAATACCATAGATTTGTAGGAAAATTAAACTCTTACTGTGACTAAACCTAATATATCATTTGTTGTTAGTGTAGTCAGTCAATTTCTACAATTTTCCCACAATACTCATTGGGATGAGGATACTATGTCATCCTAAAGGTAGTCCAAGGAAAGGTCTTTTGTACCAACATTGTGGTGATCTACAAGTAACAGGTTATATAAATGCTAATTACTAATTAGGCAGGATCTCCTTCTAATAAACGTTCTACTTCCGATTATTGTGTATTACTAGTGGTAACATGATCTCTTGGGAGAGCAAGAAGCAGAATGTAGTCGCACGGTCTAGTGTTGAAGCAGAATATAAAGCAATGACTCTAGCCACTTCTGAACTTGTATGACTTAAACAATTGACGATGAAGTTGAGGTTTGCTCATTCAGATCTTATGCAATTGTATTGTAATAATCAAGCAGCTATACATATTGCTTCTAACCCAGTGTTCCATAAAAGAACAAAGCATATTGAAATTAACAATTACATTGTAAAAGAAAATGTGCAATCTAAGGAGATCATCACAACACATGTTAGTTCCAATGATTACTTAGTTGATCTATTAACAAAGTCTTTAAGAGATCCTAGAATTAGCTATATATGTAACAAGTGGGACTATATGATATATATATATATATACATACTCCATCTTGAGAGGGAGTGTTAAGAAGTTGAATATAATTATACATTAGACTAGAGGGCACTTACGTAATGGTACATACAAAACCCTAATATAAATAAATGATAGAGAGGGCTACTCTAGTATGTTTTTTCTTCCCTCACCAAACGATGGTCCAAAGTAAAATAAGTAAAACAAAACATACATAAATCAAAGAGAACAAACTCTTACAACAAGATTTTATGTAGAGTTGCTTTTGCTTCACAACTAGCAATGGGCCTTTGAAATTACTGATACTCTATTTCCAAGTGTTCTAAAAAACAAACAATGAGGTATTATATTCTAAAAAACATGGCACCATATTTCTTTAAACAATTTCGTCATGTACAAGTACTAAAGAGTAATAGCAGTACCAATCATTCATCATTAAGAAGTCGGTCGCTACTAAAATTGCATATATTATATATAAATCTCATATCAAATCACATCACATAAAGCTTACAAGAAAAAAGATGCATTTCATTGTGCCATGAATGCCAGATCAAGCCAAATAAATACACATATCACTTTCAAGAAAAAAAATCTCTTTTAACAAATAAATACACAGATATCAAAAAACTCATAAAAACATCCATAACATTACTAATTAGAATACACATAATTTCAGACAATACAAAGAGTGCATGAATCTAACAAACAGTTTGAACCATGATGATGATGATGATGATGATGATGATGATGATGATTTCAAGATGCAACTTTCTTAAAACCCTGAAATTTGCAAAAGGTTTATCTTGAATATGCCCATGAAATAATCACCTAATAATAAAAACTTTGAGCAACTACCTCTAGAATTGCTTTCACGTAACAGAAAAAGGTATCTCAACAGCTTCGATGTCCTACCAAGAACCTAAATGAGGAGATAAAGATAACTGGTTCCATATATATTTCCTAAAAGTTCCATGAAGTGGACTTTAAAACAGTTCACTTTAAAAGCATCTTGCTTATAACCCTGAAAATACGAAGAGTATTATCATGAATATGTCCTGGTACACTTCGAGCTAACCCTCTGGATAAAGATGGATTCTAATTAAATTCAAAATTGTTTTCAAAAGAAAAGGTTTTTTCAACTGCTTTGAAGCCCTGCCATGTACCCTCAATTATAAGTCCAAAACTTCAACTAATAAGTGCCTTCATATAAACAATAAGTGCCTTCATATAAACAATAAGTGCCTTCATATAAACAGCTCATGATCAGAGCTATCTAAAAACGTCTATAAACTTTGTAATTCAGTTCACTATAACCAATTACCACTTTACAAAACCTAAAGAAAAGGCAACAAATTGAACGGAAAATGCTAATCATGCTTCTCCTTAGGATATGTATTTGTAAAAACTGACGGCATAGCATGTCTTCGAAATAAGTATACCAAGATTTTCTAAGGATTTAATACTCATGCATGCAATGGCAGTCAGCATATAGATAGAGACAATTTTGGTACGGACAAAAAAGTTAAAAGTAATGTAAGACGTGCATGCCAAAATAAATACAGTAATGGGATCAATAAAGCAGTGCCTAACTTGATAAAATAACATATATTCTTTGCATTTGGGCATTACAGGACTTCAGGATACGCACATACATTACAACTTCGAAATGAATAAAATACAGCTTTTTTGAAGGGTGCTTTTTTAAGGGTAATAAAATACAACTTGAATTGTTTCGCCCATTACATCAAAAAAAGAAATTATTTGGTATGAAATGTTTTGGTTTTGAATGATGGTTTTTCTTTTGCTTTTCTTAAAAAATATGTATGATAGGAAATAAATTTATTTATATTAAAAATTATTTAGGTTGGAAAATAAACTTGATTAATATATTAGAAATTGTGTTAAATGTGAAATAAAATAATATTTTAATGTTGAAGTTTGTGTAAGATAAGATATAAAATAAATTGATATTTTAATATTGAAGTTTATATAAAATGCAATATAAAATAATTATTATATGTTTTTAATCAAAAAATAACTTTGACCATGGCTTTAAATTTTTTCGCCTTTAGCCAAGCGAGCCCTACCTTTTTGGTTAGTTGGGGGCCATTTTGGTCATGGACCCCAATTTTTAAAAGAAATTTAAATAAATAAAATTTTATATTTCATCCTCAATATACAAACTTTAATATAAAAATATTCACTTTATTCACAACTTACACAATTTTCAATATCAATCAACTTTATTTCGTATCATACACAACTTTAAATATAACTTAATCAACTTTATTTCATATCCTTCACAATTTTTAATATAACTAACTTTATTTCCATTATACACATCCAAAAAAAACCTATAATTTTCTCATCATAACTAATTTTTTATTATTATTTAAAAGAAAAGTTGGAGGCCATTTTGACCATTTGCCTCTAACCAAACATAAATATCGCCAATTGACATTTTCTTTACTTTCTACGCCAAAATACTTATCGATTGATCTGTTTATATAGGTATTCACAAGATTTAAGCAATTTCCAGTGAAACTTAACCTAACTAGTTATCCTGTCCACACACGAAGAGGAGCGCCTCACCATTAGAAAATACCCTAAATATATTTTGCTAATATTCAAAATTAGCAGACAATTGACTAACGAGGTTCTAATGGTTGCTTGGTGGGGCCAAACGTGAAGAATTTTAAGTGCAAAAAGGTTGAAAAGATGGGACAGATATGCCCCAGTTGCAGTCACAAATCCATGATATGAAGGCTCACAAAGCGGCTAGAAAAAATAAGATGTGTCAAAAATAATGACAAATATAAAAGTGGGGCTGCTTAATGTGGGGGAAGTCTTGACCACAAATGCCATTCCAAAAAGAGATTGTGTCTTCTTTATTATCTATCAAAAATATTTCAATCAATCCCCCTCATAACCAAATCCCAAACTGGTAAAAGGTTAGGGTCAAACTTAACCTCATTTCAAAATATAATATAATACTATGGGCATTTTTATCTAATAATACTACGTTTTAAAGGAAGAAAGAAAGCACAGATTTTCGCAACAACTAATCTCATTAATAAGTCAACTATGAGTATCTTGAAAATTTTTAAATTCTGAAAATTTGCCTATATTCAAATAAACTAAAAGCAGAGAAAAACGCAATGCCATTAAAAGTTTCAGTGCCATAATTCTTTACCTTTTCACCTTTTAGAAGATTGTGTAGGATTGGAGATAGTATACGTGGTGTAACTTCTTGTTCTACAATATTTGTCATAATTGCCAATATAGCCTGCAACAAACTTTTCTGAAGCTTGTATCTGAAAAATAAAATATCTGCTTTTAAGAAGAGCAAAAGAAACATGACTTTAATGTAAATAATAACAATAACAGTTTGCAATTACCACCTATGTCAAATGACATAAGAATAGGAAGATGACAATCCAAAATATACAACTTCAAACAAACTCAGAATATTCATCAACATTTTAAGGAAACAAACTAAAAAGTAAAGTCGCATTTTGACATTCGATTCAACAAGAAAACAAAAGGCTGAGTACACGGTGATCAAACAGTAGGAGCTAAAATCGCTAGAAAAAGCATCTTCAACTTTGTGGTCCTCCTAAAGCAACCTGGTTTGCATTGAAAAGTGGATCTAAAACCCATAATCATATACAAGGAGCTGTCCGAGTTCATTGATCCAAGAATACAAAAGCATTGTATGCTGAAACATCTTTATCTTGCTAAGCCTCATCTTAGTAGGCCGTTTGTTCGTCCAAGTTAACTTTAACCTAGGTTAAAATTAACCTTATAAGTCACATCATACACAAATTTTAACCTATTTGTATAGTCAAGTTAATTTTAACCTAGTTAAAATATTAATTTTAACTAGACATGTCACATCAGACATAAAATTTAATATCAAAAATTAATTATATTTCACATCCTACACATAATTCAAGATAAAAATTAATTTTATTTTACATCCTACACACGTATCCAAAATATTAAGTAACTTATATTACAAACCTCACACATCCCAACATAATAATAAATTTTATTTCACCTTTCAATAAAAAAAATACTTTCATCCAAGTTGAACTTTAACCTTAGTAAAATTAATCTTTGCAAAAAAACAGACCAACTACCAATATTACAAATCTTACATAAAATGACAAAATCCAACATTAAGGCCTTGTTTGGCATGAGCCCAAAAATGGGCAAAAAAATATTTTAATAATATTTTAAATTTATTATAAATTTTAATAACTTTATTTCACATCTAACACAAATTCCAACCTTAAAATCAACTTTATTTCACATCCTACACACCTCCCAATATTAAAATAAATTTCTTTCCCATCAACTCTATAAAATAAATTATTTTCTCTTTCCTTACTCAAATTCATCCTCCAATCAAACAAGCCCTAAAATCAACTTTACTTCATATCCCACACAATCTTTAAAATAAAAAAGTAACTTATTTCATATCGTACACACATTTCAAAATAAAACTAACTATATTTCACAAATATCCAAACAAAAATATCACATAAGATTATTTTTTAACTAAGTTAAAAAAAACCCCACAAACAAAGAGTAAAGGATCTTCTGTTTACAAAAAATTTATGTTTCTTGAAGTGAGGATACAGGCCTCCTTCCACCACCAACCGGTATGGAAACATGCACCTGTCTATAGCTTTTGATCAGAGCTATTCTACAATGCCAGAACTAATAAAGACAGTCAGCCCACCAGACTGCATAAGCAAGCCTGGCACCATTTTAGTAGCACTTAACAGCCAAATTTACACCAGTCAGTTAAAGTTGTAGTTTGGTCATTTTTATTAAACATCAAATAAATCTATGTAATCCACTGTACATCTAGAGGGCTCTCTCAAGCAAAATCAATACCAATGGGCCCAGGTGCAAAGGTCACATGCAGAATAGGGAAAGTATGACAGCATTATATCATTCACATAAATTGAAGGCTATTGATATTGTTTTCATATCCTTCATCAAATTTTTCCTACATGAAAACTTCCTTTTTTTATTCAAATGAAATCTTTTTGATGTTTGCAAGAAACATGACAGGGCTAACCCTTTCTACCAAGGATTAGAAAGAGGATTTAAAATTTTTTCTTTGAAAATAACAGTGCAGCTCTACACTTGATAAAATTTTAAAAAAATCATAACTCCACAATTTCTAGAAATATTTAGACACGTTGATCAAACTCTTAATAGTTCTTTCACTAAGAAACTCATCAGCAGATGGATCATATGTCAACAACTTTCAGCATTCAATCAACAGGTGCTGGAAATTCTATTACAAGAATAATGGTTTAGACACTCCTATTTCATTAAAGAAATTAGTTTAGGCCTACAAAAGCAATTAACTTACGCTTTTAACAATCTATACTACCATAAACTTTAATTATAATACCACATAATCCAGAAATTGTACCAGAAAAGAGTAATTAGATAATAGCTTCTAATGGATAAACCTTACAACTAAATAATATTGCAATTCAGGCACCTTCATTTTGATAAAGACTGTGTTCTAAATATACCAACATTTCTGGTTTATTTTAGCATTTCTCAAGGTCAAACTAAAAAATCAAAGATTTTTAAGCGCAAAGACGCAAGCAAAGTTGCATTGATACAACATGGTTCTTACGTTACAGCCCTGAAGAAAACTTCAAAAAGTTCAACTGTCAAATCCTCGCAGGTAACCAGCATTCCCAAAAGTGATTTGCAATAAGCAACAGTCTCCAATATCTTCAATCTCCTTGTTGCATGAGGGCTATTAGTATCAGATAAGTTCTTAAATACACTAACAATAAGCCCGAAAATGTCCTGTAATTGAAAGGCGTAAACTATAATCAGAAGGATGCCATACTTCTGTTTATTGTGTATTCAATAATCTTCATCAAAATTTTAGCCACCTAGAAGTAAAAATGAAATGTGTATTCAAGAATGCCATACTGGACTATACATTTGAACATATTATCTAAGTGTGATAATTTGATTAGTCATAGGTATAGCAAATTAGTTTGTAAGACTAAACATGCATCATATTAAACATAACATATATATCAGATAGCACCAGCTCTGCTCCAAAAAACGATTTGTTATAGCATTATAAATTAGATAATATATTCAAATGTAATATCAGAAAAATCTTCAATGGTTAGCCACCTCTATGTCCGACAAACTGTGCCTCCAAAATGTTCTACTTAACAGTAACATAAAAAAATAGTGTGATAATTATAAGACATGCATATAAGCCTAATTAGTTCTAAAGTATAGAAGCCTGTTAGGTACAGACAATAACACGGGAAATCATCAGCTGTCTCAGATAGTTATCACAATGCATGATATTGCTGCCAACCTTCCATCCTTAGCAAGAAAAAAAGTATATTCTGATGACTTATGCTACTTCCAGGAAACAACACATCATAGTGTCACATGCCCACACGGCCACATTCTCTCTGATGTATACACTTCCCTCTCACTCATTTCCCGCAGTCCTCCCCTCTAACCTCACTGCCCATCTTCATCCCGACTAACCACACTGCCCACACTTCCTGGCTCGCAGCCTATGCCAACATCCATACATCCTGAAATAAGTCAATAACAATGTAACAGTAACTACAGTTGAAACCATTACCATCAGAACCTTACGAAAAACATATATATTATAGGTATTCCATGAGGCCTCCACTCCCCATAAGACATCCTTCTACCCAAGTTTAAAAAATGAAATTTATGTGAAACTCTGATTGATGCATGGCAAAAATCCTACTTAATACAAGAGAGAGCTGAAACCTTAAATACTTCATAACTGAAAGGAGGATTGGGTGCCAAAAGACGTATGATTTCTGTGAAACAAACAGCAACTAAAACCTTCACATCCTTGTCTTTATGCTTAAGAAGCTCATGTTGCAGAAATGAGCAGCTTAAGGATGTTAATGATGGCTGCAGAGATGAACAAGGGCTCAATTCTGACAAAGCATCTTCTGCTGTCTGCAACGTCAAACAAAAGATGTGAGACCTTCTTGTCTGATGCTATCATACAGTTTAAGTATGAAGCCTGAAAAGGCAAGAACATGCAGTTCTTCAATACTAAGAAATGTAAACATATGAAGCTTTAACAGTCGAGTATGTGTTCAACAATTAAATGCAGCATCAACAATAATAAGCAGAGGTGTGAACGAAGTTGATTAGTCTTAATATGAGAGATAATCACTAAGATAATCACCAAAGTACTATATATTATCTCACATGAGATCCTACACAAAGAATTATTTAAAAGAGAATGCAAGACTACATAACCCTATCATATTTTTCTGAACAAAAAAAAAACAAGCATATGGTTATAGTTAACGTGTAACAAACTCTCTGCTAAGAAACTTGAAGAGAGATGTAAGCACAAGCCATATTCCATTTGCATGCTGCCACAAATTGATCTAAGAGGCTGAAACTCCTGTTGCATCTGAAAATCTTGTCTAATTATCGAATTCAAATATCAATTTTCTTTTGAGCACCAAATCCTTTCCTCTTGAACAAGCTAAACCATCGTGGTGCAAAACGGCAATAATATTAATGTTAACTTTAAAAGGGAAGGAAAGGAGACAACGAACAATGAAAACTAAATGGAAACAAGTTCCAAATTAGCTTCCCTTCATAATTTCAACCAAACTTCGAATCGTTAAAAGATGGAAAACGAAAGGCAACAAAGCATTTAAAAAATAATAAAAAGGGAAAGCAAGTTCCAGTGCTTTTCTTAGCTATTTCTCTATACCACAGAACCGCCAATAGACAACAGGGCGAACACAGATGGATATGGCCAGGAGTCTCCAAAACTTTACCCACAAAAAACTAGATTATGAAAGCCAAGAAATATTCAAACGTCTGGAGAATACACGAATTACCAAATCAATCGTGACAGAAGAAGAAACAGCGAGAAAAACTAGAGTAAAAAAACTGACAGTTTCTAATAGCAGATGAGCTTCCATTCACAATTTCTACAAGAATGTCGTAAAAAAAACTGCAAAAATGTCAGAAGACAGATAGTGGACACAAAATACCTAAAGCAACAGCACTCATCAGAAAAAAGACCATAGGGAGAAAAAGAAATTCAAAAAAACCCAAGGATAGATAGAAGAAAAAAAAGTATAGCAGGATTACTAGTTAACAGAAAGAAACCAGCGAAAAAAATACAATGCCGCGGAAATCCTCATCAACGCCAACAGGTGCAAGAAGACGAGATTAACAAATCGGTAATCTCTATAAGGATTCCGAGGCCGCTGGTTTACCTTGAGGAGTTTCACAAGAACATCCTTGCCGATACTGCGCGCCGAGAGACCCTCGCAGACGCTCTCCACGACTTTCTCCGGAGGAACAGCCATGGTGACGATTCCCGCTTAGCGCATGGCAATGGCTTCTGGTTCAGTGTCTAGGGTTTCAAACAGCCGAGCAGTTTTGACTGTCGCTGGCGACAATGCCGATCTTCCCTCCTCTTTGGCCGAGCGGAACGGAAAATTATTCTACTTAACAAATTTGAACAGACAGAATTCCCCACGTATAAACTTATTTTATACGTCAAAATGCTTTTAGTTCTGTAAGGTTAGGGAAAAAAATATTTTAAAAAATTATAATTTATAATATAAAGTAAATTAATTATATTAAAATTCATATTAAATGTGAAATAAAGTGATAATTTAATATTAGAATTTATAAAATTAAAATAAAAAATATTTTTTTATTTTTTTTAAATAAAATAAATTTTTTCTCAATTAAACAGCGTTTTAGGAGTAAGGCAGATAATAATACTCATAACAATTAGTCGGCTGAGAGAAAGTGTGTTGAAAAAAATGAGAATTTATTTAAAATTTAATAGATCAATTTAAATTGAGCTTAAATTAATTCACAATAAATTTATTTTTTTAAATATTTAAAAATAAGTATATACTTCTATTCTTTAATTTAATATATATGTGTTTAATGATATCAAATTAATTCAATTTATATGAGTAATAAAATATAAAAGGCCAAAATAATTTTTATCAATTATCCTAATTTAATTTTTTAACAATCCTATTCTAAGAATATGACTTATGAAATTTTATAGTGTGTGTAAAATTAATTATTACGTCTTGATATTAAGATCTGGTTATTTTGGATTATCAATAATCTGAAATATTCTTTTTTAATATTCGTGTTTTAAAGTAATTATTTATAATTATTTGAGTTAAAAAAATATACTCAGTTGTTATAAACTGTAATTAAAATTTTGAATACAGTCAAATTGATTATTATTATTTTTTTTTAATAGGATTATATTGAATTTCTATTTACCTAAAACGTATACTTTATGATATTGTTTGATTCAAAAGTTGAATTTTGAAGAAGAAAAAAAAATTTAATTTTATAAAATTAATGAAAAAAAGGATTTTTTTAATTTTAAGGATGGAATTTTCAGATACAAAAGGAGCTTTTTGTTGATCATTTGCGCCGTATTAACTATATCTGTATCTATAATTTATCACGAAAAATTTCTTTCTTTTAGCAAATCAATAGCCACCCTTACTGTCGTGCATTCTGCGAGATGAGGAGTAAAACACCCAAAGATGCGAGTGAAAATTATTTTTTATTTAATAACAATTTATTAAATAAAATTTATTTACTCTAAAAAAAATGTCATTTCGCATCAACTTAAATTATAAAAAAATTTTATAAACGCCTTCTTATACACAATATTACATTTTTATCATCAAAATTTTTATGATAATTTGTAAATCATTTTTTAATGATCATAAATTTAAGTATTATTCTTTTCAAAAAAAAAATTAAGTAATTACATCCAAGCCCTGCGATTGGATTATTATTTCCCACAAATCCACAAAATTAAAAATATTACATCTAAATCTCTCTTATTGAAATGTTATTACAAAATTATTGTAAATGCCTAGACAATTTTTAAAAAATATACAATTTAAAGACAAATTTTGATAGAATCAATAAAAAAGAAATCATTTTTTAAGCTCAAAAATTTTGACAGAATATTTTTAATTTTATAAACTTATATGAAATATAAAGTAGACATTAGAGCCTTAGGAGGAGCCCCAACAAAATTATCTTTTGTTTAAATATAAAATTTTTTAACTATTATAATTACTAATATACTTACATTTTTAATTTCCTTACCAATCCTCAAAAATACTAAAATATCACTGTCACTATTTAAAATAGTAATTTAATAATATAAATATTTTAAGTGATATACATGAATAAATTAAAATATTGATAAGCACAGGAGGTATTACATTCCAAAAAAAAAAAATCCTTAATTTTTTTTCTTTAACGGAACTGACTATTAATTTGTTATTTTTTTTTTAAATCATTTATTCTCCATTTTTTAAATTTAAATACGTCACACAACACCGAGATCTTTTTAACCTAACAAAATAGACTGAGTTAAATCCAACACCAAAACAAATATATTTTATAGCATGATATTTGAAAGAACATATATATGTTTGTCGCATTTTAACTTCTACACCTCAAGTTATATGGTTCTTATTTTTTCTAAAGTTAGAGAGGAAGATAAAAAATATAATATAAAAAAAAATTGTTACTATTATATAGGTAAAATGTGAAATAAATTAATTTTATATTTTTAATTATTAAATGTGAGAAAAATTTTAAAAATATTCCAAAACTCAATTTAGATTTGCTTCAAACATTGGTTACAATTTATATTTTGGGAGTTCCCATGTCCCTTAGCTACTCGTTTTAATAGAAAATAAAGGTCATGCTTTGCAGACGAGTTCATTGTATTTAGGGGTAAGATTTTGGCTCGAAGATTTCATATTTAACCTGAATCGAACTCAACTAGAGTTTATTGAGTCATGAATCGACTTAGCTCAATTTATATTTTTTAAAAATATAAATAATTTGTCAGACATTTATTATATTCACTTATTACTTATATATAAATTTGTATTAGTTGTTTAAATATTTATTAGGTGACTGTATGAATATGGTTAATTTAATTTCAAATTCAATAAAGATAATCTTTTTAAAAAAAAATATTTTTTGGAGAGTTTGATTAATTAAGCTTGAGCTAGCTCAAAATTAAAACGAGTCAGTATAAACTCGAATTAGATCAAGACAAATCAAGATATATATATATATATATATTTATTTATATTGATAGATAATTTATCCTGAAAAAAGTGAATTAATATGTGACAAATGTGTCAAACACATACATGAAAAACAGTGAGTCATGAACTCAAAGGACTGTGAGTCAATATATCACAAATAAAGTTAATCGAGTTTGATGATAATAAACCGTCAATTATAAAAATTGATGTTTTTTATAAAATGTAGTCGACTTCACGTCTAACATCAAATTCAATTACACTTTAGATGAGGAAGTAGGAAATATTCAAGAACATCCTAAAGAGTGGTGTATTCAAGCTTAGTGCTTATAGGATTTATATAATTTTAAAATTATTAAAATTATATTTTATATTTCATCTCATATAAATTTTAATATTAAATAATTATTATATTTCATATTTAATATAATTTTTAATAAATTAATTAATTTTAGTTTACATACTGTACTAATTTTAATATAATTAATTTATTTTATTTGATATTCACAAATGTTTTTAAATCATTTTATCCTTTAATCAAAATAACTTAAATATAAACATAACGTAAACAGCAAAAAATTAACTTGAAAATAATTTCGAGGATGGAAGTTTTTTTAACGTAAAGAATAAAAGTATTGTATATGCAATCAAATTTTTATGATATAATAATTTTATTGAAGTGGAAATCCGATAAAATTGAAAACATTTTTTTTTATCATTTAATTTTAACAAAATTGATTCGATCATAAGATGGGATGATTACATCTATTTTAAAAAAAAAAACTGTTATTTAAGTTAGTTTGAATTCAAATATTCGATTAAATAGATCGTTCGATCGTGTGATCAAACAGTTACATTTAAATCTAAGAATGTGATCAAAAAATATAATAAATATCATAACTTTAAAGATAAAATTAATAAATTTATATAATTTCAAGTACATTATCACATAATGATATGTGATATTTTGATTAATTTAATTGATTCGATTTTTAAATATAAAAAACCGAACTAAAACTATTTAACTAAAAAAATTCAATTATCAAACCATTAATCAAATATATATGTTCAAAATCAAATCAAACCGACTAAATTTTCAATTTAAATTTTTTAATACACACCCTTAACTCCAAGAACCATTTGGGATGGGGCATACGTAGCTTTATATGTTTAATATGAATCTGATTATATGTTCTATGGTTAAGTCAAGTGAGGCTTTTTAGAAGCATGAAGAAACCATCTCATCAATCAAGCTAAATTTCAAGAAGGCAAGAGTAAAAATAGAGAAAATTCTTCAGGTTCTTCTCTTTTAATCTCTTTTTCACTTTTATTTTTTTGTTTTGAGATCGAGATATTCCATTTTCTGTGAGAAAAGTGTTTATATTGTAGGCTTCGTTTATTGTGAGATTTGGTGTGTTTAAAATTAGAATTAAGTATTTGTTCTCCCTACTATATATACACTTATATTGTGACTTTAATTATAGTGAATTTTTTTTTCTCTCGTAGAAATAGATTAAGAAAATTCTGCGCTGAATCACATAGATTCAGTATCTCTTTGATATCTACTTTAACATTATTATTTTCATTGCACTCCTATTAGTTAGATCAGATCCTAACAGTAGGATCTTTATTAAAGTAATAATTAACTAGGTAGCTACAAAAAATTAATTTACCAACTAACTCTACACATATTAACAATAATTACTTCTTTCATCCAAAGACTTTCTTCGACCAATTGCCAACTAGTAACTAGTTACCACAACACACCTTAGAGTAGGGGTGTACAAACTATGGTTTAAATCGAAAAATTGAACCGAACTATTTAAATTTAGCGGTTTGATTTAGTTAAGAATCTAACAGTTTGGTGATGGTTTGATATTTTGAGTATTTCGATTAATTAGTTTAAATTCGATTTCACATGTTTGAAAACCAAACCGACCGAATTAACTGATTATTAAATAACCCACATATAAATGTGATTTTAAAGTTGGGTCGATTCAGTTGTATTATAGTAATTTTTATAATATTGACTTTGCATTATTGAAGTGATAGTGTATATATATATATTTATGAGTTTTCATAATACTATATTTTTATGATAATTATTTAATATATTTTTTTCAGGTATAATAATTAGGATGAATATATTCTTATAAAGAAAATTATCTGAAAACTTGAAAAAATATTTATCATTTTTGATAAACAAATGAAATTTTTATTATGTAATTTTGATTATATTGTGATATTGATGTAATGATGTTTTGCAATTGCTTCTGAATTCTTTCAATTTTTTGTTAGTTTATTTTAGTGATGCGATTGAGTTATTAAATTAAATTACTTATTATGCTAAATTACCCTTATATTAAAGTTATTATCTAGATATTAATATAACAATATTTAATATCATTATAAGAAGATTAAGAAAACTTTTGAGATAAAAAATATAATTTTAACCGAACCAAACCAAACCAAACCGATATTTATTTGATTGGTTTGGTTTGGTTTATAATCTAATTTGGTTTGTTTGGTTTCATTAAATTTAAAACCGAAGTCAATCTTTTTTTTTTTATTTGGTCACCAAACCAACTAATTAAACCAAATGCACAGGCCTACCTAAGAGTATAGCGAAAACCGAGTTGGAGTATTTTTATAGTAAAATCACCCGGTCATCCGGTGGACGTAGGAGATTCCCTCCCTGAATCACCTTAAACTTCTGCTGAGGCGCTGACGATATTCACCACCCTCCTCACTGCTTCCTCTAGGTCCTCCATGCGGCGCCCTCTTTAAGCTACCTGAACTAGCCATGCATTTTCCCTTTTTTAATAGTTTTTCATGTAAAAAATATTTTATTTTCAGCATTTGCTCATTTTTTTTCCTTGAAAGATCTTCCTCATTTACTTGATATTTTGACAAAGTTTATGTAAATCATGAAACATCAACTACTATAAGTACAGTATTCTTGCACTAACTAGTGCACTAAATCTAGCATTCAGATGCTCATTATATAGAAGAATCTAACCTACAGGACTCAATATCACTTGGTAAATCAAAGTTTATAAAGGTGCAAGGTTTACTCCAACTTATAAAATTGGATTGGAACAAATCTATTGAACATAACCATATGAAATTCATTAAAACAAAGTATTTGCCTTCTTAAGGAAACAAAACAACATTAAAAAAGAATAAATTATTTCGAAGTACTCAGCAATAACAACAAAAACTTTAGTCTCAAACTATGTGATTTCCTGCAATCAATTCTTTTGAAATCAAGAGTAGGCGAAGTTATTTGTAATAAACAGAATCAAGAATCTATATAAATAAAAGGACACAAACAACCTAAGTTAAACATTTTATGTGTAACCGATTTAACTTGAACAATGCTTAAAGAAGCAAAATATTAGGAGACTTGAGCAACAGATCAAAATAGTGATGGAATTATCTATTAGAATACAAAAGATGGCAAAGTTTACATTTTCTAAAAAAGTAAATTTTTGGATGGACAATGCAAATTGTACTATTTACGCAAGTATATTTCACAGTAAGCCACGTATTACTTCTTCCATACACGCTTCTATAACTCCGAGTTCTAGTATAGCACTTATCTCGATTCAATTTAAGTTCAAGCTGGCTCGTTACAACTTTGAAATGACTTGAGCCATAATTAAGCCAACTCACGCCCTTTAAGAATTAAATTTTCTTTATAAAAAATTACTTCTGCTAGAATTTGAAATTGAGTTATGACATTCACAAGATAACCTAATAGATGTCCTAACCACAACTAACACATAATTATGTGTAGGGGCTTAAGTCGATCCAATCCAACCACAGCTCATAACTCGGCTCAATAAACTCGAGCCAAGCTTGAATCGAGCTAAATATCAATCCAAACTTTAGGCAACTATTGATCTTCGAGTCAAATTCTGGCACCCCAACTTTAATTGATGTAAAGCAAAGGATGGAATTAAACTCAACAAAAATGACAAGTGCAATGAAAGTATTCACCGGTGCTTCTTATAATGCATAAAAGCCTGAAATCTATAAAGAAAACGCAAGCATCAAGGAGCAAAGCTGCCTGTCAACTCCATGAAAAAAATTCCATAATGAAACAATGCTGATTTTAGCACATATTTTGCGTGAACAATGAAGCAAAAAAGCATATATAGATGTCTTCTTAAGTATCAATTCCATGCAGCATATGTCATCATTTTTAAACTTCTAGCTCACATAATATGATATTACATTCATCATGTACTAGAACTATAAGTTTAGTACATGCCAAAACTGAAAACTAGAACATTTATTCACATGCACCAACAGCTGAAAGCCTTATCTGGTTATCAAGCAGCTGATTATGTGGAAACCAGAGAGAAAATTCAGTTGAAACATTACTATCAGCTAGCTGCTCGATCTGGATAATCTGACCAAACAACTGAATTGATCCATTCCTCGATTTTCTGGGCGGACTGCAAGCTGCAGGTGACAAAGCTTCTGATTTCGAGATAACCAAATTCCTTGACTTGAGGATACCATTCATATTTGCTATATTAGCAAATACCTCCCCAGTACTCGAGGGTGCAAAATCTAAGAAATGCCTGGCTCCCTGTCTGCCAGAGGGAGATCCATTGAGATCAAACACCGATGAGGTTAAGCTCCCCATCTCTGTGCTGCAAAATCCTGTTAGAGGAAAGATGAAGCTTCCATGTTCTTCTTTAGAAATCTCAAACTCTTCCGAAAGCTTGGGCCTTTTCAAGACAGGATATGCCGAAGAGGCTTGTACTACCTCTACTTGCCAAGGGCTCACAGTTTTCAGGTTGTGCAGAACCTCCGGCTCATCCCAGTTCACCTGGTTAACAGTAAGAGTATGTGCGGGTTAGCATACATATCATCAAAAGTTTAGCAAGCTGAGCTTCACAAATAATAAGCACCGCAGAGTTCACTCAAAACAGAATACTTTGGCAAACTGAGCGCCAAAAATTAATAAGCTCCACATTCGTCAAAGTAAAAGATGGGAAGGAGTGATTTTCATCAACAATAGGTAGCTAGGTTTGGAAGGAAAAAGTAAGTATAGCAAGAGCTCGTAAGTCAAGTAAGGCATCATAAGGGATTTTAGAGTGTTAGAGTGAACTACTCTGAAGCTTCGCTTCCCAGCTTACTTTGCTTGCTTGACGCTTCTAGCAATAGAAAAGAAGCATTCTGGTATGGCAGGAAGACTAACTTTAGGTCTACCAAGGAGCGACAGCGACACATTGTTAGCTTGCTATGTAGGAAGGAGAGCAGCAGTGTCACCCAGAACACAAAAACAATATGCCAACAGAAAAAACCTTGAATAAGAAATGGTTTACTAGAACACTAATACCTATGACTTCAAAAAATCTCAAAATAATTCATTAATATTTCAAATTTATTACAAATTTCAATAACTTTATTTCATATCCATCACAAATTCTAACATTAAAATCAACTTAATTTCACATCTTATATACCTTCTAAAATTATAATAAATTTATTTACCAAGCACTATTCAAAAAAGCAAACCTTCCAAAACTTCCCCCATGTTTTCCACATATCCAAGCGCAAATTTCCAGCAATGGCAGGATTAAAAGAGAAACAGACAACAAGACAGTGACAAACTCATATAGTTACAATGATTCACAGGATGAACATATGCAGCTAGTAAAAACATGACAGCAACCAGATGGCCAATAACGTACGCCAAATTTAACCGCAAGAAAACATCTTGCGACAAAACAACCATGGTAGAGGTAAAAAAAAAACATAAAATATGCTGTGTAACTCAGTGCAAGCTTTCTATCAAAAAAAAAAAAAAAANTTGTTAGATATTTAAAAATAAGTAAGAATAGAGGTGTTTAATGGTTTTTCAAAATTTAAAAATAATTCAAATTAAAGAAAAATGATTAAATTTTATATTTTTTATCAATAAAAATAACAATAAAGACAAGATTCTGAAAAAAAAAAACTGCAGTAAATTTATAAATTCAGAGATCCAAATCAAAATTTTTTAAATTTTAGATTGAAGCAATGTTTTTTTAATGCTGAATGCAATTTAACCTACATTATATTCGATAATAATAAAATAATATTTGTACGGAAATTTAAAAAATGACTATATTATATATATATATATATATTTATATTTATATCTCTATCTTCATGTGCATGGCGTGATTACTTGGTTCATAATCAGTGAAAGAATAAATTAGGAGAAAGGACAGATGAGGAAGTTCTTGTTTCTTTAAATTCTAGTCTTTTTTGTTTTTTTTTTTTAAAATAAAAAAAATATTTTATTTTTTAAATTTAATAAAAAAAAATTAATTTAGCATTAAAAGTATGTAAAATATGAAATTCTTTTAATTCTAATATTCGTATGTATGTTGGTTGTGAAATAAAGTTAATTTTTATAATTGAAATTTGTGTAGGGCAAAAACATAACCTCAAACCAAACGAGGAAAGGGTCTATTTGGCAACAGTAAAAAAAAAAAAACTTATTTTAGTCATGATCATAACTTTAAATTTATTTTTTTAAAAAAAATATAAATTATTTTATATCTCATCCTACACAAATTATAATATTAAACAATCACTTTATTTCACATTCAATATATTTTTTAATATAATTAATTTATTTTATTTCACATCGTATATATTTTTCTAAAAAATTTCACAAAAATTTTTCAAATCATCTTTTTTTCGTCCAACCAAACAGAGCTTAAGTTTTGAAAGTGTCCTTCAAATTTCAACTTTCCAACTAATAAGTGGGTGGAAAAGATGAAACACCTAAACTACGGATGAGAGCGATCTGAGTTCAACCCAATCCAATTTAAAATCTCTAAAATTTAAAATTGAATTAACTTGTACACATAAAATCGATATCCTAAAAATAATTAACACATATTTATGTATAATTAATGAATAATTATAATAAATGACTGAATATATTATTTATATTTAAAAATAGTGATTTAGCCAAAGTAAATCTGATGCCACCATGGCTCATGGCTCGGGTCAATAAACTCGATTTTTGAGCTAAACTCTCACCAAAATTACATTGAAGTAGAAAAGTAGAACATTGTTAGCATGCAAAATGCACTGATGATAAAAAATTTGACGACTAGAAATTGACTCAAAAGTCGATAATCGATTAAAATCTTGCCTGGTCTGACTGGAACTTATTTCAAACCGACTCAATTTTGGCCACATTTGGTTCAAGGAGAGATTTTCGCCCAACACCAATTTCAACTATAAAAATCAACTTTATTTCACATCCAATACAAATACGAATATTACAATTAAAAATATTTCACATTTTATACACTTTTTAATAATAAAATAAATTTTTCTCTTATTAAATATAAAAAATAAAATATTTATTTTTATATCTAAAAAAAAAACTCAAACCAAATGAGGCCGTCGTTAATTTATACTTTAATTCCTCTAATAATTTATGATTCAAATTTGTTAAAATAGGCATTGTTTGATTTGAGCTGAGAAATTTATCAAACTCTTTTAAAATTATATTTATTAATATTTTATATTTATTTACTTTATACATAAATTTCAACTTCATTTCATATCGTATATAAATTTAAATATTAAAATATAAATTTATTTTACANGACAACGGAGAATAGCTCCAAGAAATAAGCAGCAGACTCAAACAGATCAGCTCCGGCCATTATTTTAATGCACACAACTTACAGAAGCACGTCAGCAAGCATCTTAATCAAACCCAAACACAAACAAAAAACAAATTAAAGTAAACAATGCAGCGACAAATAAATCTGCCTCAAAAAGGCAGAAAAAATTCCTGATTCAGAACAATGAAGTGATTAATTTAAGTGGAGGAGGAATTATTTTCCCCTTGCAGCTTAATTAAATGGAAAAGGATGATGAGAATTACCGTGAGCGTTCGCCAAAGAGAACGGGCCCACGGGACAGCGTCGCTGGAAACCGTCCCGTGAAACCACGTCGTCCTCGGGGATTCATCCGTCTCCACCGCCATTTTGATCCTCATCCCAGACCCCCATGGCACGGCCATCGCCGCCTCCACTCTCTCCTTCGTCACCACAAACTCCGGCCAGCCGACACGCGGGTAATAAATCACCTCGAACGGACGGCCCATCTCCGCTGCTCTCACCGCTTCCGCTACCGATTCAGGCGGAAGTCTTTCTTTCATGATCCTTTGCACCCCGGCATGCTTCAGCTTAATTTCTGGTGAAAATTGGAGATCGATCGGTCCATCGCCATAGGTTCTGCAGGTGCGGCGTACTCCAACGAAGAGCTGACCGGCGTGGTTCCGGATGAAGACGACGGAATCGCCGGCGACGAGCTTTTTGCTATTGATGAACTTGCTCCAGCCAGTAGTGAGCAGATGACGTCGCGGCGTACCGCGGTAGATGTGCCGGAATTCCCAGGTGCTGCCATGGACGTCCAGGACCAAGATGTTCTGCACCGGAGGGTCCGCTTTGTAGTCTAGCTTCGGAAAGATGGAGTCGGCGCAGAAGCGCGGGACAGAGAATCCGCCGCCGTTGTTGGCATCGCTGGGAGTGAGAACCTTGGCGAAGTGGACGACGCCGGAGCCTCCTTCATCATCCAGCGGCGTAGGGGGAAGTGCAGGATCGGCGGCGGCATTGGAGGCGCGGGGATCAAGGGAGATCCTGGCGAAAACCTCCTCGCTCTCATGGTGGGCTAAGAGCGAGACGGCGGTCACTCGACAGTGGAAGAAAGGATGGCGACGCAGTGTTGAGAACTTCGGCGCGGAGGCGGCGTGCTCGGCGTGGCCCTCCGGAAAGTAGTAGACTTCCGCGCCGACGGGAGGCACACGGGCCGAGCCGCCCGCGCACGCCTTCCAGACGCTGTAGTCCAGCGGGCGGCCGCTCCGGGACGACGCCATTAGGCTACGGCTAGGGTTTTGGGGATCAGAAATCAGTGTTTGGTTGGGATTTCGTACAGAAGTGGCAATTTAGCCTATTTATGGAAAAAAAGTAGCGGCAACGAAGGTCGGAGAGGGGATCTTGTATCACACTTAATTACGAAACTGCCACTTTGGAAAGACCAGAAGCAGTCCGTCTGTTTAGGACGTCATTAAACGGCAAAACAACAACGACTTTTTTAAATAAATAAATAACAAATATATGCATCGATAAATTATATATATATATATATACACCTTAAAATATTTTTTAATAGTTTAATTCCAAAATAAGATATATCACATTATACTTTAAATACATAATTATAAATCACACTCTTTCTATTAAATTTAAAAAAATTTACTTTATTTTATTTTAAAAAAAATCTAATCATTCATCAACATAAAAAATATTATAACAACTCAAAATTAAAAAAATAAGAAAAATAATTACTTAAATAATATTTATATAATTAAATCGAAATTATCCAAATAAAAAGCAGCACTTTGCAAATTTTTAAATAAAGAGGCATCCCATATAAAAAAATTAGTAAAAATAACTTTTACAGATTTTTAGGATAATGTTATTTACATATATATGATATTTATAGGATCAAAAAAAAATAACATCAAAATGGCATTTGGTTCGTTGTTATTTATAGAATTATGTAAAAATGATTTTGTTTTTAAATATCATGATATTTAGATTTTTTTTTTAACAAATAATTTTATAATTTTATAAAAAATTATTTATACATATTATTAAATCAAATAATTACTTTTTCTAAATAATATAACATAACTTCAAAATAACATTATACCAAACATCCCATTATAAATTTTAAATATTTTATAAATTATTAGATTAATTTATCATAATGTATATGCAAAGAAAATTAACATATATCATAGTTACATTTTTAAAGATATGTTTAAAAAACTATCCAGAATCTTCCATTTTTTTATGGTTAAAATCTTCAATGTTATTCACTTTTAAATTGCAAAATAGCATTTTATATTATTTATATGCTAATTAACGTATTACTTTACAGTGAGAAATAGCCTATAATAATATAAATATAATTATAGAATTTAAAAAAAGAAAATAATTATCTACATATTACTTTAAACTTGTTATTTTAAGCAATACTTATCGACAACAAATAATTTATATTATGCACGTTACAAAAATATGTGAAAGTTACCTTCATACTATAATAATAGTATGTTGTAGGCTTTTTAATAGATCAGATCATGACTCGTTCTGATTTAAGTTCTAATTCGATTAAACTCTCAAATTGATCTATTTTTAACCAATCAACCCGCCCTGTTATTGACCAGATCTATTTACAAATAAATCATTGGATATGAATCACTATTGACTTAATAAGTTTAAATTCGATCTATTTATGTAATCTATTTTGTAATTCATACAAACAGCTACAGTTAATAATCTTTTCGTGAAGAGACTTAAATAGAGAATATGATTATAATTAATTAACAAAGATTCAACAGATTATATTAACAAACTATAGTGTATAATGTATTTATTTTTATTATCCACTCTTGTAAGTTTATATTTTGCAATATATATATTACAAATATTAATTTTATATTAAAATACTCAACCAGTTCATAAAATTATAATATTTTTTATTTTATTTTTAATATTATTTAATATTTGACTATAGAAAATACTTCAAATAACGATTTTTATGTACATGAATCAAGCTTGAAAACTTGAATTTCAACTTGATCCGATTTTCAACCCAAGAGGATCCTGATTGACCATGACCCGATCTGATGTATATGAATTCGAATTCCAATTTTCAGTTTAGATGTTTTAGATGTGTGTTCTAAAGAGAAAATCATTTCAACTGAGGTCCTATACTGCAAATAATTGACAAATCATCATTTAGGATAGTAATTTTCTAGATTATTCAGTATATTAAGTTTTAATCTATGTGATAATCTAATGAATAAAAATTATAAATTGTTAATTTATTAATTAATTACTAAATTAGAAATATTTTTCTAAAAAATGGTGCTTGAATAGTAGCCACTTTCCTATGCACAGTAGCCACGCTCAAGAAAATATAAAACTCTAATATAGTTAAAAATTCAAGAATAAATAATAATATTAAAAGATCTAAAGAGTGCAATCTACATATCATAAATGTTTTAATTAATAATGAAACTCAAGATAATCATAATAAAATATATTTTCATAAAATAAAAAAAAATGCAAAATATCTTATTGAGGTTGAAATAAGTTACGAATTTTATTCTTTTGAAGATATCTTAATAGAAACTAATATCCAAAAAATGATGCTTGGATAGTGGCCACTTTCCTATGCACATTAGCCACGATCAAGAAAATATAAAACCCAAAGTGATTCTAAATAAATATTTAAATATATAATTACAATTTATTAGATATTTGTAAGTATTGTTTGTATTTATAATATAATTCTTAAAAAAAAAATAAACATAATCATTTTAAGTTGGCATGTAATTCATTTGAGTCACCTCAAACTCGAATATTTTCTAGTTGAGTTGACCGGCTTAAGATCATTTGAAGCAGTGATTAGATGAACTCAAAAATTTTAAATTTGAGCTAATAGCAACTCGGGGGTACTCCCCAACGCTAGACTCGACCTTCCCACCAATCTTTCGAAAATAAAAATAATGCAGAGAATGCCATCATTTTGATTTAATGATAAAATCTAATTGCAATATATACTAATCATATGTGCATGATTAATGCAGTTTGCAAATAAGGTAAATTACATCTAGGTCATAGAGGTAGACCCACATTTTCACCTAAGTTTATAAAATATAAAACATTTCATTGAGCTCCTACTATTTACTGATATAATCACATGAGTTCTTCTATTATATTTTTAATTTTATTTATGTGCCACTATTGTCACATAAATACCATTTAAGAATTCTATTTAAATTTAAAGTTTGTAATTGAGTTCAAGCTTTAATAGGAGGGACATTTGGTAGAATCGGTATGAAAATGTGTGGCAAAAACGGTTAGAGTTAATGTAAAATACGGTTAAGCTGTAGACTCGTAAAAGATATTGATCGAGCTTTTCCTGAGGAATTTAGTGTGTTGTCGTAATTGATATCGATGGTGGTATTGAAGGTGAGGCACAGATCCGAAGGGACTGGGCCTCGATTTAATTTGTGATTTAATTCAATTGATTTGATATCTACTTAATTTAATTATTTGTTATTAACTCTTAAATGAAGGTACATGAAGGGTACGTTATAAATCACACCAATCGCTAGCGTGAATGCGATTTTTGGGGAGGCATGTTAGTTGTTAGGTTAATAAGGACGGTTAAAATCAACACTTTTCACTATGCATATGTGGAGTCTTTGTTTTAATTATTTAAGAACTTATATGAAAAGGTAAATTACAATCTAGCTAGCTCCTAAAAAGATAATTGCAAGTTGATTTCAATTTTTTAAAAATTCTTATTTAGATCTTAAAATTGTAAAAATAATTTTAGTTCTAATTTAAATATAATTATTAATTTTTTACATTATACTATTAGTTTTTTTCAAACTTTAACTTTTAAGCATTCTAAAATATAATTCTAAAATATAATATTTATATTTTTACATTTAAAATTTTAAAATAATAAAAACA
>JAEMOT010000221.1:125886-155436 GCA_019297695.1 Apostasia ramifera
CATCTTATATATATTTTAATTAAAAAATTTATTTTATTTCATATTCAATATAATTTTTAATAATAAATTAATTTTCTTCCCTCTTTTAAATATCACTAAAAAACTAAAAAATCCCAAAAGATCTGCTCCAATCAAACAAAATCAAAATATCTTTGATTATGAATTAATTCTAGTTTAATTCTAGGCAATATTTTTTTATAAAAATATTCACTATATTTATCAAATATATTAGAATTTTATGTTATAAATTTATTTTTAAATTACATGTGTAGTTTTTAATTTCATTCCTTTGATATATATTATTATAAAATATTAATGTACAAATATTTCTCAAATATATTTTAAAAAACTCTAAATATAAATATATATATCGAGTCAATTATGAGTTAAATTGATTACTTTTTAAGCGAGTTAACTTTGAACCAAATGAAAATCAAGTCGATTTCAAATCAAAAAAATATGATGCCAGTGTTTATTATCATTTTTATGAGCTGATTTGAACTCGAGTCAGCCCGTTCAATACTATATATTCTAGCTCAAGATTAGCTTAATAAAAATCCCAAATTAGAATAACAACATATTAATTTACTCGTTCGGACTGAAGATCCACTAGATTCAAAATTTGATTTTATTCTCTGCTGATCTTTGATCTTTCAACCAAACAAATTAGACTAGATCCAAATTAATTTTTATTAAAACTTGTTTTTGGAATTGAATTTAAATCCGACTTATTGAATTCAAAATTCGAGCCAATTTCGATTTCTATTATGCTTGTCAGCTAATAAGTCAATGAATAACAAAGATCACGCATCCTTTTGAGCTGATCCATTTGGCAATTACTGGCTGTGATTTTCATGTATTTTTATGAGTGGGCATCTGTCCGTATAGAGACAATAATTATAATATATATCTTAAATTCAACAAATTGGGGAATATAGAATTTCCTTCTCCATTATATTCAAAACCTTTGTTCAATGCTATTATTCCAAAAAAAAAAAATATATATATAGTTCACAAAAATTTTGTTTATTATCTAATCACCCTTTGCATAAAATTTAAGTTATAAGATGTTTCGTATTTAATATGGAGTGTCATGTGATAAATTTAGGGTATTTGCATAGAGGGCATCTTAAATACGAAAAAAAATTGAAATAATTACCTACATGCCATACAATTTAGTTTTATTTATGCCTTACCCATCCATTCTTAATTAATTACACTATGCACTCTCAAAACATTATAAAATTTTACATACACACATTTTAATTTATTTTTATTATAATGAGTAATTATAATTTTTCAATAACCTAATTATAGTTAGATTACAAAAAATCTGGGTTGTTCATCATATTATTTTAAGGATATTTAAATATATTTTGAGTGAAAATCTTAAAATCTTAATGTTTAGCTGGCGGCAAAGGAATGAGACATCCGCGACGTGAATTGATTTTAGGACAAATCAACACTTTAGTGTGGTATTGAGGAAGAGAAAAAATATGTACCATTAAGAGTAAAAATATAATTTTAATAATTTACTAACAGAATATTTTTTTTTCAAATAGATTTTGATTAAGTTTTAACTCAAATATATGTATGTAAGATTTTGTAATGTTTTGAGTGTGCATGGCATAATTAACTAAGAATGGATGGATAAGACATAAATAAAACTAAATTGTGTGGCATGTAGGTAATTATCTCAAAACAATTATATATTTTATCATTAAATATGAAATATTATGTATATTACACTGAAATCTTACAAAATTATATATTTTACATCATGTTATAATAAAATTGTACTATATTTTAAATCCCAAGCCCTAAGACTATAATTTATAATTTAAAATATTAATCCATATGCCCTAAAAGACTTTAATACTAAAAACTAAATATTAATTTTTAACACTATACTCCAAATACTATTTATTTCGTAGATTAGCTATATATAAAATATACTTTAAACTCAATTTAGTGAGATGAAAATCTATATTATGAATTTGTGAATTAAACACAATTAGATAAGATTTATGAAAATATTTTCAGTAATTTAATTTATAATTTTTTTCAAAAATATTATATAAAATATTTAATATTATAAAATTTTAATATAATATATATACATAATATTTTATTTTTGATAGTAAAATATGTAAATTTTTATAATTAGATTGCCCTTCATGTAAATCTCCTAATAAATATTTAGTGGAATGCGTATAAATGCGCTAAAAAAAAGTGTTGTTCTACGCTTATTTTGTTCTACGCTTATTTGTGCATTATCCCAAATGTTTATAGGCCATGCATGGTGATAACATGTCAATGTTATGTTTAGCCTTAAGACATGATTTAGATGTATCCACATGTATTGAGAGGAGCTTCTATAGTCAACAATACACAAAGTCAAACCACTTATTTTAAACACTTTGACATGTTGACTTGAAAATTTGTCAACAAAAATGGACTAACAAGATCGAGCAATAGCTATGAGTGTCAAAAAAAGAGAAAAAAGGTAAAAATACGAGATGCAGGCAACTTGTATGTAGAAACTTGAGAATTCTAGAAAAAGTACACCTAAATTGACGGGCTCAAATTCACTATTAGCTCAGCTGAAGCAAATATAAGACTACGGTAGCGGAAGAAAACAAGAGTACGTATCTAGGATTTAACAAGGAAGTGTAAGGGTTTGGTGGCAAGGGATTCTGGATTTTTCATTCTCGAAAACTTCTATTTGTAGCTACAATTAAGAGGTACTTGTTAGTTGTGCTAATTATCTTAAACATAAAATCCTTCATATTTTTAATAGTTCAACATACCATGCATACTGTTCGCTTTTGTCCGATAGAACTCGTGATTTTAAAAATACATTTACAGAGTTTAAAATATGTCAACATACTATTACCTAAAATCCCGTGTTTTTGCAATGTAAAATTTACCTATGAGATATTATATATACTCCACTTTTCGAACTAAGTATTTTAAACCACTGTTACCAAAGAGGTCAAGAGAGTGGCTTTTATTATATATAATAACTTGACCCACTATAGATATTTATTTTATCCAAATGCACTCCATAAATTTAAAACATGTTTACGGGGCTTTTAGTTTATTAACATATACAATTGGGATTTCTATCTTGTTTTGTTGACATGAGATTTGTCAAAACGTTCCCATATTTTTATAAGAAAGAAAAGAAATCTACAATGATTACAGAGGATAAGTGTGTTCGAGTGTTTATGAGCATTTTATTTTTATAAGAGTTTTGATAAAGCCATTGTCAAGATGTGCTTGGTAGTCAATATTTTATAGAGAGGAGGAGGTCACTTTCAAAGCGACAATCCACGTGTAGATATCACATGTAGTTATAGCGTGGCAACTGCATTAATGTGATA
This sequence comes from Apostasia ramifera, assembly GCA_019297695.1. Classification (NCBI taxonomy): domain Eukaryota; kingdom Viridiplantae; phylum Streptophyta; class Magnoliopsida; order Asparagales; family Orchidaceae; genus Apostasia; species Apostasia ramifera. The sequence continues at coordinate 129,273 of JAEMOT010000221.1, forward strand.
GTGCTAGCCTTGGAATAGCATTGACGAATATAATTTTTTGGGATTGCAATTCATCTTTCTTCTAATAATTCAAATGCTGCACAATGAAATGTGTTGTAAAGAGAAAGTGGTCTGCCGATTATTATACGATACATCACTATGAAGTGAAAAATTTTCCCGATTGTCAGCCTAACTGTCAATCTTCCGCAATCCTTCTCTTAGATTGAAATATAAGGAAGCTAGAGATGTTTTTTATAAAAAAAAATATAAAAATGAAAGCATGATATTTCTAAATACAAAGTTAAGTGGTACATGAAATTGTATATAACTTGTTCAAAGATGTTCAAGTGGAACAGTAGAGATGTGAGGCTGTGAGCTGGATTTGAGGTGCAGAATGACTTGGGCCCCAAAATATCTGTATGAATGATTTTTTTCATCCCAAACTTTGGCAGTTTTCAGGTTTAGATTAATGAAATATTTTCATTCCCTTCACAAAATAACCAAATAAATCGCTATCTTTGAAATATATCTTATCTAGAAGAAATCTTCTTAAAAAAAATAGAACATTTCAACCAATTGGGTTTTACCCGGTCGAACCTGAATCTAATTGTACGTGATTTCAGTATTATCCTACCTGTTTAATAAACGGCCAAATCTGACAACTAAAATTAGACTTGATCAATTTCAATTTTGGTCAAATGATAATCAAACATGTTTATATTTTATATTCATGTTATATTAATCTTTGTATGTTATACTGCATACAATTTCTTCGTAATCACTGTGTATAATAAATTTTTTGAAGAAGATATGTCATGTTTCCGACTGGGCCCGTGGTCGAAGAGGGCGGGGAGTGATCGCCGGGTGATATCGTAAAAGAAAGAAATCGCTGAGGCAAAGTGCAGCTCCTGGCAAGCTTTTAGGCTGCATAATAAGTGATAGGAGGGGCACAAGAATGAATCATCCTATATTGAAAAGAAACGTAACGTGGTTTCAAATAGTAGAAGTTTTTTTTAGGGCAAACTATGAGGCTAATGATAGAAAATTCTGTAGTTAACGTGCTTGAGCTGAAATAGCACTGGAATGGGTGACCTCTTGGAAGTACGCAACTTTTCTAAAGTCAAAATGGTTAATACCTTTATATTAGGATCACGAAATGTTACACCGCGCGACCAGCCAAATCGAGAATAGGTATTGGATCACCTGACGGGTTGGGTGTGACCAATCTTTTTTTTCACACTCTATAATTAAGTTAATAATGTAATCCAATTAGTTAGCAGAGAGAGGAAGTAGAAAGTATATCTAGATTAGAGAAATGCAAATATTAAGCAAAATAAATTATATTAGTTATATTTACTGATTGTGGTATTAAAAATTGTTGGTTTTGGCCAAGAGAATTGTGCTATGAACCTGAATGACATATTTTGAGATTTGCAGACTTTTGTGTCCAAGTAATCAAACCTCAGATGCCTAAATGAAATTACTCCTAATTTTTAATTTAAGTTCCGATAGATGTAAAGAGGAAGCACATCAAAACAACTCTCAAAATTGTTATGCTGCTTTAAATTTTAATCAACTTATTAATCTACTTTGAAATATAAATCATTCGAGAAACACGACTTAAAATTTAAGTTGCTTAAAATATTTTAAGCTTCTTAAAGTTTTAGGCTGTTTACACTTATATATTTCTTTCTAAACTGTATCTAAATGCGACGAATATTAGCAAATGAGTAAAAATTTTTGACTTTAATCTAATACGAGTATTTGTCGAGTTAGCTCAGACTAAAAATCCTCAGCATGTATTGAAATTTGAATGATTTGTTTCAGGGAACTGAAGTTTTCAGGCTTCCATTATATTTGAAGTAATAATTGTTATTGTGGAATCCTCTTGATAAAAATTTCATTAAAAACATTTTCAAAGTTTTTTTTTTTTTTGAAAAAAATATTTCAGAGTTACCATTTGAAAGAATTATAATGGATAATTAAGTATGTTATTAGTAATATAAAATAAATCTATAATTTAAAACAAAATATCATCTTAATTCTGAATTTTTATAATTGGATTTATTGGTTAGTCCATTAAAAACATTATCAATCATGACCAACCATTAAAAACATCATCAAATATGACCATTTTACCTTTTTTTTTTCCTTTTACCCCATCCATTAAAATTATTTTAGTAATTTTGAAGATAAAAAAATGTTAAAAACTTATTTTTTAGTCAAATGGTAATGAATGTTTGATGAAGATAATTGGACAAGCATGAAATATTGAAGTGAAGGTTAGGGACCAGTTTGAAATTTTTTAAAAATATTAGAAGATCTAGATGATATTTTTTGAAAAATATAGAAGAATCTAATATTACTCATAATCTTAAAAACTTATATAATATTTATCCTAAAAATAAATATATCTTCCATGAATAAACATAATTTATTTCTAATAGGATCAAAAAGTATATAATTAACACATCTATGATTGATAGATATAAACTTTCAGAGAGAATTAATGTAATATCACCAAAATTGAGGATGATAAATGTTAGTGAATATTCATAGCATGTTAAATGAATAATGAAGACAACTTCAGGGTTGAATCAGTTAGACCGATCGTCAAACTAATCGCATCGATAAATTATTAATGATAATTACATAGAAATAGATTAATTTATTATTATCTGATTCAATCTGATATATAATTCGAATTTAGCGTCGAATACAATCGGATGGCGTGTCGATTCACAATTGAGCCTAGGAGTTTGGTTCAGTTTTGCAACACGGGTGTAAATCACCCTACTTTTGTAAAAAAAAAAAAATGAAATAATTAAGAATAATTAATTAAATTTATTATATTATGCAAATTAAAATGTTTGCAAACAAATTGTTGACAACCACACATGTAATGACAATGATTTTGAACTTTTGTTGTGTCTTAAACTTTTCTTCCACCTCATCTACTTAAAAATCTTTTATGTCATTGTTCTAATTAGTTCATAACATAAAAGTTAAAAAAATAAGTATGAGAATTAAAAAAAAAAAAAAATTCTAGTTTTAAAATGTTAAATAGTAGGACAATCTATTCTTGTTGGTTTATTTTGAAATCAAAGTTTAGCTATATAAAAATATTATCAAAATAAAAAAATAAAAAAAAAAGTTTAGCTTCATTATCAACTAAGTCAAAATGAAAATAAAATAAAGAACAAATTACATGGAGACTTATTGCATGTCATTTGCACAAATATCATCTTAATTCTTGTGGCTAATAGATAATCTTACTCAAATTTATGAATTTAAAATTCCTTTTTTTAAAGTGATTTTGAGATAGATTTTAATATTTTAAGCGGCTCAATTTAAATACTTTTCACGTGTCTTCGCTCAAACAATTTATTATATTTTTTTAAAAAAATACTTTATAGCTCCCATAAGTGACTCTAAATTTTAAATACAACTAGGATTTCTACGTGGCACCTATGTGGCAATGGTGCCACATAGATAAAAGTTATTTTTTTTGCTTAAGCGGCATCATTACCATATAAAAATTATAGTTGAATTTAAAGTTTGGAGTCACTTATTGGGGATGTGCAGTATTAAATTGGTAATAATTTAAATGCACGTAACGTCTTCACTAAATCTGGTGATCCGATGTTAAGGAGGGGAAGGCAGAGGTGCAGGTCGTCATGACTCCAACCTCGGCGCCTTTCCGCCTCGCGCGCGAACGCTTCCCATTGTCATTGACTATTGTGAACGTCAATTGGGTTGATCCTGCCTCCTCCTTCGTGTTTATCACTCCTTGCATTCAACGTCTTCTTCATCGTCCCTTTCTACCAGATTGCTATACTATATTTTTGTTTAATTGGTATCTAAGTTGATCATGATTATTTTTTTTAAAAAAAATAAATAATTTATATAATTTTTAATATATCAATTAATTTCATTTAAGAAAATTTACATGTCATCCTCAAAGAAGCTTTTTTTCACCCCCTAAGTTAAATATTTACAGGTAAGACTCCCTAAGATCAATATTTACAAACAGCATTTTCGATTTTTAAAGGCAACACCCTTACTTTAACTTCTATTTTGTCTGTAAAAATATAAAATACTATTTGTAAATACTGATATTAGGAAGTCCTACCTTTAAATATTTGACTTAAATGCTTCATTTGATTTGAGGGATAAATTTTGGATTAAAGAAAAATAATATTTGAACTTATAGAATTAATGAGAAAAATTTTAGTTTAATATTTAAATGTATATAAAATGTGAAATAAAGTTTATGCTAATATTCGTATTAGTATTAAATGTGAAATATAATTGATTTTTATTGTTAAAATTTATGTTAGGTTGAAAAAAATGCTCGAAAAAAATTCTCTTATATTTAATATTCTTACAATTAACTAACTTCATTTCTCATCGCATATATATCTCAAAAACACTCTATATTTCTTATAAAAAAAATGATCGCAATTTGAGCACTAACCAAACAAAAGCATCGATGAATTTAATGATCTTAGAGGACATTTGATTCAATGTTATCTTCGCAAAATGTTATTTTATTTAGAGAAAATAATTATTTGGTTTAATGATATCTATAAATAAACTTCAATAAATTTATAAAATTATTAACTAAAAAATAATATTTAGACGTAACATTAAAATAATAACAAACTAAACAGCTCGATAGTCTCATTCTTGGTGATTCCATATACTTCGTTGAGGCATCCACAAGGGGAGGTGCGAAAGCGACTGTTCCTTCTACTTGTCAGAGCTCATTGACAACGATGTCATCCGACTACTTATGGTCTATTTCCACGCATTCCAAGGGCTGCATCGATTTAATTTCTCACCATTGTTCTTCATTTTGACTCATCAAAGCAAGTTCAAAGACTGCCAAAAAGAAAAGAAATTGAAAAAAAACTACATTATCTCCCTTTTTAGGGCTGGGTAATGACAATCCAAATTAGATGCCTTAAGATCACATTTGGTTCGAACTTTTTTTTTAAATAAGAGAAATATTTTTTTTTTTTTTTTAATTTAATGAAAGATAAATTTATTTTAATATTAAAAAATATGTAAAATATAACATACTTTAAATTCTAATATTCATATTTGTATTATATGTGAAACAAAATTAATTTTTATAATTGAAATTTGTGTTAACCACAAAAATTGCCTCGAACCAATCGAGGCCTGACCCTGTTTAGCGCGAAGACCAAAATTAGGACTAAAATGGTACTAATTTAAAAAACAATAATAATAATAATAAATAATTTTTTTTAATTATCCTACATAAATTTTAATATAAAAAAATATTATTTTGCTTCACATATTCAATAATTTTTAATAAAAATATTAATTTTATTTCACATCCTAAATCAAATACTTAATTTGAATATTTTAGTCTAGAATGTAAAGTAAAATTGATATTTTTATTAAAAATTATTGAGTGTGTGAAGTAAAATAATAATTTTATTTTATTAAAATTTGCGTGAAATGATTAAAAAAATTATTTATTATTATTATTGTTATTTTTTAAACCAGTATCATTTTGGCCCTGATTTTGGTCCTCGCGCCAAACAGGGCTTACCAATTGACTTGTGATGGAAAAGAAAAATAAGTCGAAGGGAAAAATCCTACTACTTGCTATGTAACATATGCAAACTATTTAATCATGGGTAACTAAGTCATAATGTAATCATGAAATAGACATGTCATAAATGCTAAGATCAGTGAAATCTAAATAAAATATACTAAGAACATTCATAGAGATTTTGTGCCATAAAACAAAGATTTCAATGAAAATATACAAGAGAAATATACTATATGAAACACAAGAAAGACCAACAATTTAATAAGATTTACAAGGAACATAAAAATCCTTGAACTAGTCTGAGATTCATATAACAATTACAATAAATATAAGATAGTTCACAAGGAAAAAGAAAGAGATATTAAAACTATTGTTCCAGATGTGAGTTACCTCCAACCATAATCAAGATAATAAATAACAATACTTCTACGATGACCCACTTTAGCTTCCAGCCTTGGCCCTGTCAACATCCTAACCTCCTTAGTCTCCCTTTCTCAAGCTTCCAAACTCATCAGAAATCACCATCCTCCTTTTAGAAGTTTTCCCTCTTTATAAGGTCTTTTCCCCATCTCTTATGTTGATTGGAACTCCCTTCAATTGCTCAAAACGTGGAGAAGGCTGGTTTAAACTATTGAAGTTGACCCTGGAACAGCAAGAAACAGATGGATCTGACCAATTTGATCAGGCCAAAGAACATGATCAGAAGGCTTGATCTGTGATCGGACTATTCTATTTTCTCTGTCATCTGATGGAGAGGATCAAACCTGCATCATCGGTCCAATCCTACTGGACCTCCACATATGTAAACACACGCACACGCACCATATAAAGTGAGATAGAACCCTCACTTATAATACATACATCTTCATAATCCAGCAAATACATCATAAACTAAATAAAAAACGTAAAAAAGTAACTTCAACTACTATTATGACATAATATAGGGTAAGAGACGAGGAACTGTGCCCGAGGGCAAAGGTAATAGTGATAGCGTGGATGTGGACCATGTGAGGCGACATCAACTCTCCCAAGCTGCAAAAAAACTCGACTGCATAAAGTGGAGTTGCTCGAAACCCTGAAAAAGATACGGTCAAATTTTCTGTAACTCAACAACTAAAGTATCATTTGTCGACATTGGTCCTTGCCATTGAACTAAACATTTGTAATGCGTACCATTTAACGTGAAGACAGTCTGACCGTCTAATATTCCCATTAGCACATGCAAGTTGGGCAATAGTTTTGACAGAGAAGCGATCAGTGCTTAGTAACCCAGGTGCATCTAAATCAATGGATGAATGAGTAGGGAATGTGATTTGGATGACATTAGGACTGGCTCAGCAATAGAGGGTGGAGCATGTACAAGTAGATTGGATGAGAGGTCAAATATGATATATTGAACACAAAGTTGACTCCTATATTCTTAGGATTTGGCTCTGTTTGTTTGTCCGCTTAAAATTAACCTGATTTAATTTTAACCAGGCATATCACATCACATATAAAATTTAATATTAAAAATTAATTTTATTTCACATCTTACACACATTACTAAAATAATAACTAACTTATATCATATCTCTCACGTATCCCAACATAATAATTAACTTTATATCACATCCCACGCACACCCCAACATAATAACTAACTTTACTTTACATCATTCACAACTTTTAATAAAAATATATTTCTATTCAAGTTTAATTTTAACCTTGTTAAATTTAGCCTTACAAACAAACAGACCCGTGTTTGACAATTTGTCAACAGTATTTCTGGTTTAACATTTGAATGACATTTAGAATTGGCTAACAATTCAATCACCACTTTTATTGAACTCGGAGACCTTTTCATTAAAAGATTTACCGATTTCTGGTACCAGAAAAAGGCTTACGCTGGCAAATCTATCTAGAGAACAAAGCAGAAAAGGCCACAAAATTTGTTGCTGGACGGCGAAATTTAAGTTTGAATTGCGACAAACCTCCATCTGAAGACCAGGCAATGGAGTTAATTATTCTTAAGCTAGAGCCAGCTGAAGCAAACAACACTGACCTTTAAATTTCAAGAACTATTAGATAAAGTGGTCATTTATGAGAAGATTAATCCTAAAAGGCAAGGGTTTAGTCATGATCTTATAAAACACCAGAAGGAAAGCCCACGACTTGTATGGTAGACAAAGGAAAGAGAGAGTGTGCAAACAAAACTCCACCTACTTGAAATAGCCCATCTTCTTCAAAGCTTGTTTATGATGGTAAAAGGCAAATGCTTGAAGACAGAAAAAATTAAATATGCTCTTTTGGCAGAAATTGTGTTAAGAAATTGTTTCACTAGGCATTCTAGGTGGGCCTCAGACTTCCTGAGCCAAAAAGATCAGAGGAAAGTGACAAAATAGATGATCAAACTATTGTCTATATTGTGGCTGTGTTAGTCATCCAATTGACGATTTTTTCGCCTTTAAAGATTAATTGGAAAGACAGTATCAAAGTGGAGAATATACACTTTCTGACAAAGTACTGGTAAATCCTTCCAAAGGTACAGTCAATATGATTACGATTGTATCTACAGAGGAGGAACAATAAGATACAGTTATTTCAAAGAAAACAACAAAAATGATTAAAATAATTGGGGAACTCTACAGTGCATTGGCAGAGCTCGACTCAGCCAATTCTCAAAGGGTGTGCACAGAATATAACTCCCATCTCTACGAGACCTGTTGTTCAAACAATATCAACTCCAAGTCAATCCAGTCTTCCTATAAAAGAAGTTGCTAAATCCAGAAGTAGACACAAATATCACTTTGATTAAGAAGATAAGTAGCATTAAAAGAAGAAACACCTTCATTTGCTAGGCCTCTGATCTGTTTAATAGATTATATGAAAGGTCTGTCAGTAATGCAACAGCCAGAACAGGATCCTGGCATGTTGACTTTTAAAGAAGTTCATACTTGCTACATGATAATTAACAAAGGCAAAAAGAAAGGCAGAAATTATACTGCACATGCTTATGATAGAGAAGAATTCTTGTCAAGACTAAAACTGGATGGACACTTTCATCAAGAATTCTTCAAATATTATGTTCAACCGACTTGGCAATGAAACTGAATCTTCTACATCCTCATATGCATTCAAAGAAATGTCTAAGTTCTCTCTAAATGACGAAAAGTTTTCTTCATCAAGTGAAACAAAATGACTAGTCAAAGAACAAAGAAATAACAAACTACTAAAGTAGTTGCTTGACCTGTTGTTCAAACAAATATTAGACATTCAAGGTGGGCTGACGACTTCCTCAGCATTCAAGGTGGGCCTCAGACTTCCTGTAGTTACTAGGCATTCAAGGTGGACCTCAGACTTCCTCAGCCACAAATTATCAAAAATAAAATTACTTTAAAAAGTGATTTATACTAAAGGTAGTTTAGTTATTAATTTAGTAGGTAATAAATTGATTTTTACAATTTTTTATATTTTGTATTTATACATATATAAACAAAAACCTAACAAATAGTTCTCGTTTTTTGCCAAAAAAAGAAACAATGATGGCTTGAATGTTTAATAAAAAATTAAGTGAGAAATCTGAGTCGCCCTGATATCCGATCCGAAAACCTAATCCATCATGGGTCATGGACCAAATTCGAGTCAACCTCAACCCGCTTTTAATCTAACTCGGATGCTATCTAGGTAGAATTAGGGTTGGAGCCAACCTGATCCAAACTCAACCCATTGACAGGCTTAGATACAACTAAGCAACCAATTAGAATATTTCTCTAGAGAAACAATACGGAGACTAAGACAATGCATTATATATCTTAAGAGAAGGTATGCAAGTTGAAGAGAAAATGGGGCTTTGACATACACAACTCAGGATGTGGCAATAATTTCATGTGGCCAAGTATGCAACCATGTTCATGAAGAACAAGATAGCCTAAAAGACAAGTAGGGTTGCACAACCATCTCTTTTCTTTGAGACAAGTAGAGGCGATTCTTGAATTTAAAAACTCATCAATATAGGAGAAAAAGTAATAGATGATCAACTCATCTAACTCATTGGAGAAATAACAATGGTTTCACTCTTCGGGATCATTGGTTATCTGCAACATTGCTGAGCAGATAGCCCACTTTTTTAAACACACATGCAAATGAGTTTCTCTTCAATGTGATAGAAGTCTTCAGAAGGTTGAATGGGACAATATTAGATTTGATCAATACTTTGGTGAGGAACACAACAAAGAGCTCTCTCTATCAAAAGGGAATACAAGGAAATAGACTTGTTTGGATTAAAATCCAGCCTACAAAAATTCCTACTGTCAAGCTCTCCATAAGTCAATTTATAGGACTTGGTTGACTTATGGGCGCATGGCATTAGAAGATTCCACTAGAATTTTGTGGTGATTGTGTTAGAATGCACTTCCAACCATGGTTTGGTTGCGATTGTGTAAGAATGCACTTCCAACCATGGTATGATTGCATTGGAGAGGACTGGTCACATCAAGGCTATGTACGTGGGGATGAAGAGTTGAAAAAGCCTATATTACATGGGCAACAATTGTAGACATTACAACGAAGTGATAGGCATACTCTAATGCAGCTAAATATTATTTCTGCAAAGCATTTCCTTGAGATGATGACGAGCATGGCTAGCTATAATAAATGGGACAAGCGGCTTCAAGTTGAAGTTGTGACCCCTTTATTATTGTTGGCGAGTTTAAAACTCAAAGGTGCATAGAGGATTGGTCTCTTCAACTAATGCCATTGCAATCATAGTACTAAACATTGTGATTGACGACTTGAACCATCTTGGGAGCCGTTGGAATTTAGTTGCCCTCAGGGAAGGATGTATCTCAACTGAAGAGACATGGATTCCCAAGCTTCCCTATTAGTCCAAAGTCAACTTTGATGGGAAGTGTAAGGCATTGAAGTGGCTAAAGTGAGCTAGATCATAAGGGACTATGCAATCTTGTTCATCAATGATGGAGGCAAACAACTAGTTACAACTACAATACCCATTATAGAAAAATGAACAGCAATTGTATAGCAAGCAAAGCAGCAAACGCAGTAGGAATATGGAGTGAAAGTGAATCTATGGAGGTACTTCAACTGGTCAAACAGAGAATGAACCCAAGGAGGCAGGAAGCTTGGAAGCTAGCTAGAACCAAGCCACAGCAGGACCCGTGAGCAGCTTGGAGCTGTCTGCAACATGAAGCCAAGCCTGGGAACAAGGAGGCAGCCAAACAGAGAGCAGGTTGGAGCTATGTTGGCAGTAGCAAGAAGCAGGAACCGAGAGCAGCCAAGCACACAACCTACCGCACATTTTAGCCAAATCTGGGAGCAAAGTGGATGAGAATCAATAGCAGATACTAGCTAAACCTAAGAGCAATAAAGGCCACACACAATAGCAAGACATATAGGTGAAGCACATTTTTTTGTTTCTTGTGGATTTCATGCTTGTAAATTACCTTTCACACCAAGGAATGTAAACAGTGCATCTAATTATCCAGCAAATGTAGCTACTTTAGGAGAGTTGTTTGGGAAAGGGGAATTCCTCTTCTCACCAGTTCTTTAAAATATAACAGCCTAGGCTATATTTCACAAAAAGAAGATATCTATCACAATTGGCACAAACACGCAATCCAAAGGACAAACGTAACATTTATCGGGGCTTCATGAAAAGACACATCATTTGTGCTCTATCATAGAGGAAAAGGGCTGTTTATTCTTAATAAAAGAAAGAGAAACCCTAAAAAAACTCCCAATCTGATAGCAAGAGTGAGAGCAGAGAAAGAAATTTTGAGTAACCCTCCAAACTCCCTAATTCATCATGCTTTATCAAGATCCTTTGTCTAGAGCTTCAATAGTTAAGATATGGAAGGATAACAAATCAGAAAGTGATTACAATGAGATACAAGGTATTTAACATATCCTAAAACAAAAGTTGTTATTCCTTCACTCAGGACAATGTAATCTCCATTATGGGCCAAGCGTTCAATAGTAGCCTAGGGCCTTTTTTGCATATTGCTTCATGAGTGCACTCCAACTGTAAGAATCGTTCTCAACAGAGGCACCAAAAAATCATGACGGCTACTGTCAAGCTTCGGAAGGCCTTGATTTCTCATAATTGAGACTACTCCCACGGTGAAGACAAACAGATTGAAGGCAATGAGAGATACCTTGAAAGTGAATAAAGGGAACAGTGATAACCGGTTTTACATGAAAAATTTTGTAAATAACAAAGAAACTATTGTGTCCTCTGGTTAAAAGTTATGCACTATTCTTAGAGCGTCCAAGGCTTAGAATACAAGAGAAGATTCTCTTTTACCTGGAACTTGGTTCATCCTCATTGCTTTGGAGTACATCTATTTATATTATCGGAATTCCTAGTGCCTAACAAGCTCTACTTATATTTACACATATCATTCATGAAAAAGTCGTTATGCCATGTGATTGGCACAAAGTCAATAGAGGTATAGTTACTGGCTCAAGCGTCATAGTGTCCTCCTAGTTGAAGCTTATGAGACCAAATTCCAGCTGAGGAATAGCTACTGAAGAGGAAAGACACGGATCAACGTTGGCCCTTGTTCGAGGAAGACCATTGATCGAATCCTACTCAATGAGAAGTCTGACCTCTATCGAGCAAATCGCCCCAGAGTATCCCCTGACACATTTACAACTCAGATATATGCACAAATATATTCATGGAGTAAGCTACCAGTGAAACATGTCATTGAGCACTACGAAAATGGACTGAAATATTCCCGATTTTGAAGATCATATTTACTTCGCTACTAGTCAGCACACAGCAAAACGCCATTAGCAGCAACAGAATGTAGAGTTCACATTAGAAAAGAAAAATTAAAGCACTTCCATATTGCTCCCGATAATAATCCTACAAAGCATTTTCTTCCACATCGTTTGAAGTCACCTGCACGATCTTCGTCTAACATTAACCCAAAAACCTAACCTCGCCAATTTTCAGAAAAAAAAAAACAACTTTCAGAAAAACCCAACCTCGAATTCAGAGCGCCAATCCGCAGTAGGGACAGAAGCGGAATTGGGGATCGACGGGGCGAGTACAGGAGTGGCAGCGAATGTCCCGGGGAAGAGAAGCGGTGGAGCGACGGTCGACGCCAGCGATGGCACTGTCGGGAGCGTCGCCATCGATGGGCAGGGATTGGGGGAAGAGGAAGGAGCAATCGCGACAACGGAAAGCCGGAACTCTTCCCGGCCAGCGCCAGACTGGGACGAAGAAGAGCTTCAGCACCTTCTCGCACTCCACAAGGTCGGCGGTGCCGCCGCAACGGAGGCACCGCCCTGCCGCCTCCTTCAACGCGCGGCAGGCTTGCTGCTCGATTCCTCCCACGAAGAAGAAGAACATCTTACCTGCCCCTCGATCACGATCATTCAGAGTGGAGGAAGGATGGAATCCACTGGGGGTTTCGGCAGGGTACTTCACCGCTTGGCTTTAAAGCCAAGTCGAAGGAAAGCAGCTCACAATCTCTCGTAAGGAACGACGATAGATCTGAACCGTCCGTTTTCATTCGCCGTTAAGGTTGCATGCTTCCATAAGAATATATGAAATTCCCATTAATGGATGGCAGTGAATTATTGCTACAAAATTCTATCAAAAAAATAATGTAAGATTTTTTTTAATAGATAAAGTAAGAATTATTTCTATAAAAAATGAATTATTCGATCTGGTTCCATCAAAAAAAAAAATTCAATCTGGTTACATAAAAAAAATTATTCACTCGGGCGTTTTTCTAGCTAAATAAAAAATGAGCTCAGATGCCTATCTATCCTCATTTATTTGAAATTTAAAAATTTCAAAACAAATTTTATTAATATTTAATATTTATTTCATATTATACATAAACTTAAATATTAAAAATTAATTTTATTTTATATTTTATACATATTTTATTAAAATAATTAATTTTATTTTACATTCAAAAAAATATTTAATAAAAAATAATTTTATTTCACATAATAATATTAAAATAATTTTTATTTATTTTTTTATTTTAAAAAAATTTATATATTCTTAAAATCTATTGTAATCAAAAAAGTTCTAGATTTGAATCACATTATCATAATAAAATTCGAGTAAGGTGAAAAAAAATTATAATATTTAAAGGATAAAATAAAAAAATTATCTGATCTGAGAAAATAATAAATAAGAGAATTATGTATATAATATCATATTATTTGATAAATATTACATATTTTATATCTAATTTAAATAAATTAAATTATAAATTATATTTTACTTAATCTCACTACAATATATCATCAAAAAATTAACTCTTATTTAAATTTTAGATTTTAAGGGCTCGTTTGGTTCAAGTTTTTTTTTTTCAACTCAACACAAATTTTAACTATAAAAATCAAATTTATTTCACATTCAACACAAATACAAATATTAAAATTAACTTTATTTTATATTTTACACACTTCCCAATATAAAACTAAATTTCTTTCCCATTAAATCTATAAAATAAAATATTTTTTTTTCATATCTAAAATTTAACTCTCGAACCAAACGAGGCTTAGTGTCTTATCCCGACTAGTTAACACAAAGATGGATCAATAGCCAAATCGAGTGTGGATCACCAGTTTAGAGAAACTATTTCTACCACTATATAAATATATTTCTATATTATTTTTAAACAAAATGAAACTAAATAACACATCTTATTTATATCAAAGTTAAAACAAAGTATTATCCAAAATATTGCATATGATGCTACCAAAACACTCTTTAGATTTAGCTGTAACTCTAAAAACATACCAAAGCATCATCAGCCAAATAGTCTGTCATACACCTTTTTGTCGCAATCTGTTGTATACCTGTAAAAGCCGTAAGGGTGAGTTCTCTAGAACTCAATATTTTGCTAATACGATATGAAACAATCAATATTATAATATATAAATGTAAACGATAAATACAACAAGTAGCATACTACATATATAATCATAAATAAATCTCCAATTTCTTTTTCTGTTAATTAAAATTTTCAATTATTTTGAAGACTTTAAACTACTTTATATGCTACTGTCATACTTTTCAGCAATACTAATGTTTGAAGACTTACTCCAACTCAGTAATACTGTAGCCACGTGAGAACTTATTTACACTAGATGGTGCAAATGAGACCTCAGCACAATAACAGTAACAATATCAATATGTTCGAGCTAAGATATGCAATATTTTAAAGTACTCAGTATTTCAACATTTTTTGATGGTTTTTCCGAATTCAAATTTAGTAGCAGTATTCAGAAATCATAATAAATTACACTACAGCTTTCAATTTAGCACACCATAACATTCAACCAATATAGATAAACATATAATTCATCACCACTAAAATATTAAACCACTTGTGATATAACAGTATAGGCAGAAAAAGTGGAAAATCAGAGTAATATTAAAATTTCTACATGAACATACCAATCCAAATTTTCCATTGATAGTTCTGGGCACATGGCATGCAAGAAAACTACAAGGATCTTCACATAATATAATACAACAACTAAGAAATATTGCATCTCACACAAACATATATTATCAAATATAGCACTGCAGTTGCTTACTGCAAGAATTAAGCACCAATTACGCTGGCCTCCAAACGGACATCATCTGCTGGAACATTTCCAGCATCAACTCTCTATCAGCATCTCGGAAGAAGCTGTAGATTTCGTCTCTCAAATCGTATATCTTCCCGAAATCAAACAAGTACATCAGGCACCCATTCTTTAGCTTGTTAAGCTGGTAAAGCCAAGCTGCTTGTAGCCTTTCAAGAACATTGCCAGAGTTGATGTCCTCTAGTAAACTCTCCTCACAGCAGTCCTTGAGCTCCGTGATGTCATATTTATTTGCTGCACCGAGAAGTGAAAGGCGGTGGCTCAAGAAATCCTCTGGCTTTATTGTACCATATATGTACGCAAGAAGTGCAGCACAGTCTTCTAATAAGAGATCTTCAATGAGGATAGTTGAAGACTCTTTCTCGTTGAGATCATGCAGAAACATGCTCTCAAAAACTGGGGAGCTCGCGGAAAGAACAGCCTTGTGAGCTTTTAGTGCACCGCCATCAGCTGTGTGGATGGTAACATCAGCATATATTTCTTCTTCAAGCATGCGTGAAAGGCAATGGAGGCCGCTTTTGTTTGCAAGGTCTATCATGGTCACCTCGTTAGGCCAAATCGTGCACATTTCACCACCCTTTGTCAGCAATACAAATTGCAAATCAAATGCGAACATATTAACTTTCAGAAAAGAAAGAACACCGAGGATGAAAAAAAAGCATGAGATTGGACCATTTCCATATTAAATATTCAAATCTTCAAATTTACATCTAGAATATTGAAAAACCATAAAAAGCATAGATTGGAGACTTGCAGTACTGCCAATTCAGGTTAACCAAACTTATAACCCTCATTACATTTTGTTGAAGAAACATAGCACATTCATAGTGGAAGACTGAGCTAAACAATTCTTCAATAATACTAAAGAATCAAAAGCAATCAACAAATACCACTAGAAGTAAACCACAAAAGAGAGAAAAAAAAAAGATAATAAACACTATGATCTAATGTGGAAACCCTTACAAAAAACACCACAAAGAACACTATGTCATACAAGGTTTCTTTGACGAGATTTTGCACTTCCTTTCATTGCAACAAGAATTTCCAAGAATATCCCTGACTCTAACAGCATTTCATGAAAGGTTATTATGTCTCCCACGCATTCCATGCTATCACTATCAAAAGTCAAGATGAAAAGGAACATTAGTTGAAGAATGTAGAACTGATGAAATTTCCAAAGATCTCATGGACAGCCTAAAAGGTTATTACAAGTTGAAAAACTTCCATGATTTTCAAATTCAATAATTTGTCTTCAACAATAATTTCAACTGAGCTGAGTGAACTACTTACAATTGACAACACATCTATCCTATGTAGAAAGAGTCTTGTTGTTGAAGAACAAGTGTGTCAAATAATTCGACTCACAATCAACAAATTTACACAATTCATTCAATCACAATTCATTCAATCACCATTAACGAATAATAACCAGGATTACTTTTATTCACACATTATTATTCATCATCATCACCAGCATCATCATCATTTGCCTTATCACAGTTATTTGAGACCAGCTTATGTGCATACCTTAGAAATCTTTCTATTTATATCCAAAAACTCATTTCCTAGCATTATAATTAAGTGACAAAATAACTGGATATCAGTTAACTAAAAGCAACCACAATGTTCAATTTCTGTTATTTATAAATTTCCAGTGTTCCCAAGTGTAAATATGATAATTTGGGTGTATAGGTTCTACTGAAGTTCAATCTAGTGCCAGTGCATGTAACTACTCTAATTTCTTGTATGTTACGGTACTTTCCCATCTTAGCATAAGAATTATGTTAGCATATTACTAACGCAGCGCCATGTCTGCACATGAGTTGTAAAGGAATGAGCAGTACCAAAATAAATACCAACATAAATGGTCAAACAAATAGAAACATTCTTACATTTGATGGGGAGATCTTCATATCCAAAAACTCTACATCAATGGTGAAACGCCCGTGGATGGCAGTATCAACTGGCCACAGGAAGTCATCACTAGTCCGGAGCAATTTCTCAAGAACTGATGGACAGCAGAAGCATAAGTGAATGATAAGGAATTAGAAATTATACTTAGGCTCGTTATGAACTACAAATTAACAAAAGCCAAACAAATTGAGAAGCTTGTTAGTATGGAATCATAGAAGTCCAAAGTTTTCTGGTAAATCTATCCACCTGGGTAAGAACAAGTTAACAACCCATTTCTTTGAATCAGTAGATGATAAAATCCATCTTTCTTAGCTATGAAACTAATCAAGGTAAACCATTTCCCACCAAAATCAAGTTGGAATAGAGCTAACATACCAAACATTCTTTCTGTGCTAGCAGTCTATCAGGAAATACAAACAATAAGAATTCCCTGGTATTTATAGAAATTATTAAAAAAAGCATTGTTATAAAGCCTAAAGAACAAAAGCTCTAATTTTCAGCAGCTCCATTCTCATAATTATGTCTAAATTGCAAAGCATCTAAGTGACTTCAGAATGCTTATAATTCAGGCCAACCATGAGGGGATGAATAGCTTCCAAATGTTCAAATGGCATCATCATAAATTTATAGGCTTAATAGGTGCAACAAGTCATCCGCCTCTGAACCTTAATAGGCTAGCTCCTCAAAGTCTCCACGACTTGTCTTAGAGCCCACTCATTGCCAGGCATGGGTCTTCTCAACCCCCTTGTACTTCCAGGCATTGGTCCCATCCCCTCGTCAACAAATGTTTCCATGGCTCGTTACTGAAACTATATTGGCAATAATATTTGATATCTTTTGCAAGTGATAAAGAACAACAGCATGGCAAACAATCCGAAGAATTAAATTGAAGCAGCTATAAAAAGCTTAGTACAATCATCAGGAAGTTACATACAGCAATTTGATTTACATTTTGTCACTCATAACACAAGAAATAAATAGACATAAAAAAGAACTTCAAATATGTTTTTTTCTTCTCAACTTGTGGATGCCTTGCTACAGGAGGTTGAAGAATGTCTCGACGTAGCCTGATTTGTCAATCAATGGTAAACAACTACTAGGCTTCAAGCCACGGAGGTCATCCACGGTAACTTTTCCAACTATCAGAATGCTGGAAGCTATGGCTTCCCAACCCTTCTACATCTTGCCTAGTTACTTTTGTCTACAATTAAGACTCTTCACATACAAGGAAAATGTGGCAACGTCGGCTTCTTTAATAGCAGAAGTCCGAATCTCGGACACTCATTTCTCGACCTCCTTGGCTACCCACCTATCAACTTTTCCAGTTATCTTCCTCTGTCTCCTTGGTCAAACACCTGAATTCATCAACAATTTTCTCTTTAGTTTCCTACTTCAATTCTTCTAGTAGGGGAGTGCTGGAAGACCTTATAGACAAAACCATTTTCCAGCTAATATCCAAGATGGTTTTTATGTCTGAATGCTACTGTACTAGATCCACATAATGGTGCACCCACAGCACTATTTGCCACCAGTAGAGGGGGAATAGACTATTTAGACCATAATATGAGGCACAATTTGTCCACAAAATTGCATTGCAGATTTTAAATTTCATGCATCCTCTAACTACAATTTGTAGAAGCAGAAAATTGTTTTGAAGTAATCATAAACAAGTAGCCTGAAAGGCTGAATATATGCCTTCAAAAATTTCTCAAACAAGCAAAAAACTTGCCATTCAGCCTGAACTCATCAACGTCTTCAATAATTAATCAAGAAGAGCAGATTCCAAAATAGCATATATCATATATTCATAATTTATGTGAAGGTCTTATCTTTCCAGATTTATGCATCGCATGCTGTACTCACAACCGCAGTCTACTGCAAAAGATTTAAAAATAGTATTTTTTTTTTGAGTCATTTAAAAATAGTATTTTGATGTGCCAAAGATTTCACTGAATACAAACCTGCATAACTTAGAAAGTACGGATAAATCTCTCACAAGATGCAAAGTTCACCATCTGAATGTTTCTCACTTATCAGTATGATTAGGGTTTGCTTCATCAAGAAACAATCCATAGCTCTTAAATTCTGTAAGCTACAAGCAATCTGAATCTTGCATCACTTGTCAGTGTGATCAGGGTTTGGTTTAGCAACAAACAACCCACAGCTCTTAAATTCCATCCTCCTCCTGTAAGCTAGAAGTAGTCCGAATGTTCATCACTTATCAGTAAGATAGGGCTTTGGTTCATCAACGAACAATCCATAGCTCTTAAATTCTATCCTCCTCCTGTAAGCTACAAGCAATTGTGCAATCGAACCAATATGTTCCCCTTCATAAGCCACCGAAAAGGGGAAAAAATCCAAAAGAACTATAAAACAGAAAAGAAATTTGTAGCAGTTTGTACAACCCTAGCTCGACATTCTGCACAGTAAGGCACAATCGCGACGGGAAAAGAATTCACCTGGAGAAACGTAGGGGCGGCGGCTGGGGCCAGAGCTAGACACTCGGATGACGAACTTGACAAACGGCGGCTGCTCCTTAGCGACCCGGCTGGGCTCCGGGTAAAGCCGGATGTACAAGTAACGATTCTTCTCCACGGACAGGTGCCTAGCGTTACATCGATGGATCCAGAATATAAACTCTAAAAAAGAAGAAGAACTGACTCAATCAATATAACAGATTTTTTCAGAGAGAGGGCAACCAGTTCCAGATGCCGAGCTTGAAGGCATCGGAGCGGCGGGTGGAGTACGTCCCAAAGTTCTCGATCCGCCACTGGGCCAGCCGTGCGATAGTCTCTACCTTTGAGTCGGTCCCGCTACCAACGCCGCCGGCGCCGCTCATCTCCGGCGATTGTTTTGCTTCCTCTAGTGACTCAGAAGAGATGCAAGAAGATTGAGATGTGGAATGCAGGACAGTAAAGAGAATAAAAAATAAGGGAGTCTAGTTCCATGTTATTGTAATGTTATAGTGTAATATTGAAAAGATTAATTATATAGTTTAATAAGGTGTTTAGATAATTATAAAAAAAATATATTAAATTACTATTTCAAAATAATATTTAAATATTATCAAAATTGAGTTATATCTATATTCACGTTGATTCAAACACACACTCTCAATTGGAACAACAACAATAGTTAAGTTTTTATTTTATTTAATAAGATCAGTTATATGAAATATTTTTTCTCATTTAGACCTAATTATTAAATGCCATTTTTTATAGTTTTATAATTCAAATTTTTTTATTGGTGCTTCTATTAAATACGATATTTTTAAATCATCTAAATTGAATTTCTTTGAATTTATTCTCAATTTATGTCATTCTATGGTTTATCACAAATATATTTATTTCTCGTATAATTAATTTTAATTGAAAAAAATGCAAATGTTTGTAGGCACTAAAATGCATATATAATTGTATTTTTTTATTGCATACAGTCAATTACATCAACTCTAAGTTAAATAATATTTTATCTTTTTAATATAATTACATTCAAAGAAATAAATAATAATAGATAACAAAACTATATAAATAATACCGACATAAACCATGCTGTCATATAGGTTATATTTGACAAACTTTATTCAAAGTAAATTATTTCATATGAATATGAGTATATCAAGCATTGTTTTATTAGAATTACCAATAATTATTTGGAAATGAGTTCAAAATATTTTTCAGAAATTCCTAAGTGAACAAAATATTCAACAAATCTCTCTATATATATACACACACTTTTATATACAAAATATTATTGCACTTTGCATAGCTCTTAACGTGATTTAATGAAATTGTACCAATCACATCATATATATAAATATATATATATACATCAAAAAAAGAAATAATTTTATTTCCTACTTAATAAATAATTATTAATACAAACAATCCTCATTATTATTTATTAAAGTAAAAAAATATATTTAATATCACTAATACAGAAAGGTCCCACCGGGATTCGAACCCAGGTCGCCAGATTCAAAGTCTGGAGTGCTAACCACTACACTATGGAACCTTAGGTTAGATTTTCATGTCCTAATATATAAACGGCTTTCTCATTAAAAAAAAATAATGACAATTAAATTAATTCAATCTCTTAATCAACTAATTATACGTATAATCACATGCATAAATTATAATTAATAGATTATGATATTGAGATAAAAAAATTAAGATATTTGTTTAAAGTGATTTAAGTTGTATAAATTCATGTGTATAAGGAATAGAATACATTACTAAATGTTTGGCCTCTGAATTAATTAATAAGATAGTTCAAATTCGCATATAAAAATTCTTTAACGTTAATATGATGTTTTAAATTGACTCATAAATTTTAAAATTTTATTTGTTAATTTTAAAGTGGTTTTTTATTATTTTTTTTTTTTAAATAAAATTTATGAGATTACTTTAAAGTATTTTATCAATTTTAGAGACTTATATGAAATATTTTAAAATTTATGAAATTGTTTGAGGTTCCTAATCAACATCAAGGACATGCTTGTAAATCTTCAAAATGTTTGGACTGCCATATCAATTTCAAGGACCCAAATATAATTTACTTTTAAATAATATGTTTTGATTGACTCTTAAACAGTTCAACTCAATAATGACTCAAAAAATGAAATAATTGTAATTGATTCAAATCAAATTCAACTCAAAATTAATTAAAATGTCATAACTTCAAGTTGAGGTCAATCGACTTGAATCGATGCCATCGACATTCCTCCATTGAGTGTTAAAAATATCTGAAACTCAAAATTTCCTCGAAACTCATTTAATTTTTGAATCAATTCGAAATTAATTCAAAATTTTTGGAACGATTCATGAGCGAGGGACTTTGGCTCTAACTTTATTTTGAATCGATTTTAAATTGACATTAGCTTACTCAAAATATGATTCTATTTGACTCAAAATTATATCTATAACATAAATAATTTATATATAACATATTGTAATGTATAGTTTTGCTTAGTGATCTATTAATAGAGTGTACAAAGTTTAAAATTTATTCTCGCTAAGGTCTAAGAATCGAATCTTTATGGATACAAAATATTTTTAGTTTTTTTTACAATTATGAACTGATTCGAATCATGATTTGAGCCGGCTCAAATTATATCCCAGTTCACTCAAATCATGTTCTATTTTGATTTTTTATCGATTTTGAGCTGAGCCGAGTTTGAAATTTTTTATTTTAAATTGCGTTCGACTCGCTCAAAATCGGTCCGATAACAGCCGGCCGGTTCCTCCCCTCCCCACTTTGAGCTAAGGGTGTTAATATGGATCGAAAATTAAATCGATTTTAGATCTAATCGAAATCGAGTCGATCTAAATGAACAGACTAACGAGCCAAAAGTTCAGCTCAGTAATAATTTTGAGCCGGGGTAGGCTCGGCTCGATCCAGCTCAAAATCGGCTCAAATTAAAATATATTTTATATTATAATACATATATATAATATATGTATATAATATTTATTAAATATAATATATATCTATTATAAACCGAGCCGATCTAGAGCCGAATCGAGTCGAGCGATCGGCTCAAAAAAAAATGAGTTTTGATTCATTTTTAAGCCGGCTCGAAAATGAATCGAAATCGACTTGAGCCGGCTTGAAGTCGAACCCAATCGAGCTCGAGTCGATTTCGAGTCGATCGAAATGTAAGCAATCCGATTTCGAGCCGGTATTGGCTCGACTCGAAATCGATAACAGCCCTACTTTGAGCCCACTACGTGGTCTTCTGACTGCCCATTAAACCTCTTCGACTCTATCCTCGTCCCCCCATCATCAGCCTCACATGAAAACCCTTTCTTCTTCATTTAGCAGAGAACAATACGACAGTTCAAGGAAAGAGAGAAACACACAGAGGGAGAGAGCGTCATGGCGCAGTCCATGTTGATCTCTAGCTTCGCCGGCCAGCTTGTCGGCTGCAACAACAGCCGGGTCGGCGCTGCCCCATCTCTCTCTAAACTCTTCCTTCTCGAGAATTCTTCTTCTCGCCGGCGGCAACCTTCTTCTTCGGCATCACCTCATGCTCCCACTCTCGCGGTTTTCAAGCCCAAAACGAAGGCTCCCGTCAAGAAGGTTCGACATTTCATTTATGTGATGTTATTTAAATATTTAAATATCACTTTTTTAAGACATACTTTCATAATTATTTATAAAATTCTAATATATATCATTAAATTTACTAATTATTTTTTTAAAATAATACAATATAAGAGTTTATATATTATATATAAGATTTGATAATCTTCTATGATTTTTATAGATAGAGAAGACGAGCAAGCCTAAGGTTGAAGATGGCATTTTTGGAACCTCAGGAGGCATCGGCTTCACCAAGCAAAACGAGCTCTTCGTTGGCCGTGTAGCCATGCTTGGTTTTGCAGTAAGTTCGCTTAATTTTCCTTTTTAATAGCGATAAGTTCACTTAATTATGTCTCTTTATTTGTGTCTCTCCTTGCAAAATGATGGAAAATTATTCCTTAATTGTGCCAAAATTTTTACATTAATAAAAAATTATAAGACTACTTCAAGTCACATATATTATTGAGAAAAAGTGTTCTCCCTATTCAAGTTAAATCTCTATAAAAATATTTACACAAAAAATCATGATAAAAATACGTTAGATTTTAGATAAAGAAAGGCCAAAAAAAAAAACTTGACTTGCTTTATTAATATTTTATATTTATTTTATATTATATATAACAACAATAACAACCAAGCCTACTTTATATAAAATCGTACTAGTTTAAAAAAAAAAAAAAAAATAATAATAATAAATAAATTATTTTTAATTATTCTACACAAATTTTAATATAAAAAATAATATTTTACTTCACATACTCAATAATTTTTAATAAAAATACAAACTTTATTTTACATCTTAGATCAAAATACTCGATTTGAATATTTTGGTCTTGAATGTGAAATAAAGTTAATATTTTTATTTTAAATTGTTGAGTATATAAAGTAAAATAATATTTTTTATATTTGAATTTGTGTAAAATAATTTAAAATATTTATATATTATTATTATTGTTTTTTAAATTAGTACCATTTTGGTCCTGTTTTAATCCTCGCGCCAAACAGGGCCTTAATCCCACTAGGTGGGGTCGGCTATATGAATTTTTTATCTTCATTGCGCTCTGTCAATTAACTATTTCACATTATATATAAATTTTAAAATTTAAAAAATAATTTTATTTTATATGCTACACAAATTTTAATCTTAAAATTTAATTTAATTTTACATCCTACGCCTACTCTAGTAAAAAGTTAATTTTATTTCAGGTCCAACATAATTTCCAATAATAAATTTACTTTATTTCATATAACATTAAAATAAAATAATTAAAAACTTCCAAAAATACATACTCTAAGTAAATGAATAAATTTACTTTATTTCATATAACATTAAAATAAAATAATTAAAAACTTCCAAAAATACATACTCTAAGTAAATGAGTTGTGATTGGCCATGTTGTTGTTGGTGTTTGATGTTGTTTCTTAATAATTTTAAGGAGCGTTTGGTTCATTGTTATTTTTGTGTTATGTTATATAATCTAGATGTCATAATATTTAGGTGTCATTTTTTGACTAATAATTTTATAATCTAATAGAAAATTATTTATAGACGTCATTAAACCAAACAATTACTTTTTCTAGATAACATAACATAACATCAAAATAACATTGAACCAAACACTCACTTAGTATTTTCATTAAGTTAACCTCAAATTATATCTAGACTTGAGTGGAATTCAAAAATTCTCGAAAGCCTATGGCCCCTGTTTATTTGGTAGTTCAAAATTATTCTTATTTTATTTTAAACAGGCATATCACATCATACATAAAATTTAATATTAAAATTTAATTTTATTTCACTTCCTACACACAATACTAAAATAATAACTAACTTATATCGCATCTCTCACATATCTCAATATAATAGCTAATTTTATATCACATCTCTCACACATTCCAACATAATAATTAACTTCATTTCACATCATTCACAACGAAATATCTTTATCTAAATTTAATTTTAATCTTACAAACAATCAGGCCCATAAGGGCTTATTTTATTAATCCAGTGGGCTTTGGACGAGTGATTGTTAAGTGGCTAAATAAATAGCTCGACAATGTTGAGCACATTTGTTGCAATAATTTCTTGGCATTGGGAAGAGTTCTCCAATTCACTTTAGCATTTCTAGCTCTCGACAAATAATAGAGCATGATGATTAACGTAGGCTTAATTTCGTGTCCCTTTTGTTGCCTATTGTCCATTTTTGACATATACATTAAATTTTTTTGACTACTAACTGACCTAAAATCTTGAACTTTTAAGTTTTTAGATCAGTTGGTAACCAAAAATTTAATATATGATATCAGAGTCAAGAAATCTCAAATTTGAACTCTGGTAACTCTTATTTATCTCTAGCATAAAATTTAAAAAAAAGTCTATATTAAACTCCTCGTTACAAAGTAAATAAACTTGCACGTGAGGAAGTATATATTAGAATATAAAATTATTTTTAAAACATAACGTATAAGCTTACGCTTTTAGGTCATTTAATAGCTAGAAACTTAACAATATATGCTAGATTTTCCTTCACATGTTAATGCTTTTTACCTTTAGGTGGACTTTGAGCCGAATAAAATTTTGAATAGAAAGTTTTGACTACTAACTATTTAAACATATCAAATTCATATTAAGCTAATGTTGACTTGTTTCAATCACTCACATTTTTTTTTTTAATTTTTATGCACAAAGAGAGGAAGTTTGTCATGTATACAAAAGTTCAATTATTCAACAAAAATCGAACAAAAATTATCATGCACATTTACTTTTTTCACACTATATTCTCACTACAAACTATAGAAGCATCAAAATCATTACAACTCATGCTCTCATTTAGTATAAAATTTTAATAATATTTAAAATTAATTATATTTTACATTTAATAGATATTTTAATAAATAATTTATTTTATTTTAAATCTTATATAAATTTTAAAATTAAAATAATTTTATTTCACATTATATTTATCAAATATTATAT
>JAEMOT010000221.1:161107-178013 GCA_019297695.1 Apostasia ramifera
TTAATGCCTGACTTCTATATTGATATTTATGTACATGTGGCAATTTCATTACATTTATATAATCGATTTATTCTTGAGATTGTGACACCTACGGGAGGACAAGTGTACGACTTATCGTCATATTCAATGTGAATATATTGACTTGTGTTTGTGACACCTACGGGAGGATAAGTGTATGAATTTGTCTTCACATTCGATGTGAATATATTGACTTGCGACTGTGACACCTACGGGAGGATAAGTGTATGAATTTGTCTTCACATTCAATGTGAATATATTGACTTGCGACTGTGACACCTACGGGAGGACAAGTGTATGGACTTGTCGTCACATTCGATGATAATATATTGACTCGCGACTGTGATACCTACGGGAGGGCAAGTGTATGGACTTGTCATCACATTCGTTGAGAATATATTGACTTGTGTTTGTGACACCTACGGGAGGGCAAGTGTACGGACTTGTCGTCACATTAAAAAATATAATATAATATTTAAGCAAGCGTATGTGCTCGCTATATGATTAAATTTATAATCAAGATTTTAAAGGCGATAATGGATTAAAAATTAAATGTGATTTCTGTGGGATTACGCACCTGCCTTAGCTCGAGCATATGATATATATAGGCGCGACGGCGTCCATTGCCATTTTGGGCTAGGGGGTGAAAACTCCCAAAACCGATTGAGGACCTCATATTTTGCCATTATGGGCTATTGCCTACGGGGCTAGGGGATGACGATCCCAAATGTGTAAAAGGCAGCTGAGGCGTAGTACGAGAAATCAAGGGCCCAAAAGATAAAAGTGAAATTAATAAAAAGAAATTTATCCGTTACTTATATTTTTATCATTTCTATTTACATGCTGATATGATATTTTTTATGCAAATCATGATATGTTTGCTTAATATTACTGTTCACACTGTGCTATGTCATTTCTTTATCCTACATGCATACTTAATTGAAATCTATGTTATATATGTTTAATTGTTATTATTCTTATTATATCATGTTAACATGTTATTATTATTATTATTATTATTGCTGTTTAATATTTTTATTTAAAGGCTTTGTTAGTGTACAACCTACGAGTCTGTTCTAACAGATTCTGTCACTAACGTGACAGGTACTGGAGCACTTGATCACGGGAATGGGGAGAATGCCAGTCAAGAGAAAAATTAGTTTATTGCTTTACTTCCTAAAGAGTAACTATTTACTTATGTGTTCAGTTGAAACTATAGTAGTTCTGCTTCAATTACTTTAGTTGGATGTTTAATTCTGTTCTAAGTTATAGATATGTGAACTCTTATAGTAGCTTTTGATCTATTTAATTTTCTTCCGCTGTTGAATTAATCTTCCTTCTCCCCTAACTTAGAAATTTTTTTGTGTGACGGCTAGGGTCGCCACAGCCTCGTATTTAATTTTTTTTTTGTTTTTAAAAAAGATTTTACTTAAGGGAGCGTTTGGTTCAGTGTTATCTCCATGTTATGTTATCTTTAGAAAGTAATTGTTTGGTTTAATGACATCTTTAAATAATATTATAATTAATTACAAAAATGATGTTATATAATGACATCTAGATGTCACCTCAAATCGGACGACATCTCAAGATAACACCATCAATTTATTATTATAATGTCAATAACTTCCAACTAAATAAAAATATTTTAGATAATATTGATATTTTTTAATATCATGATATTAAATTAAATAAATATTTTTTGATAAATAATAATAATATTTAAATTAACACTGAATCAAAGGCTCCTCAGAAAATTGCTGCCACATAAGCAGTACCTTTGGCTAAAAAGAAATACGGGGTTCGGCTTGCAAGTTGCAATAGCCGGAGAGAGCTTCGTCAATGCGCTTCGTCTTCGTCTTCATCACCGTCTTCTTACTTCTGTCATCGATCCCGTCTCTGATGGCAGACGAATCAGAGAAGTCCGTCGCCGGACCCGGCACCGGCTCCGAGGATGATGCCGCCGTCCACATCGTATACGTGGAACGCCCTGAAGGGGAGCCAGAAGCCTTCCACATCCGAACCCTAGCCTCCGTTGTTGGCAGGTTAGGTTTTCTTATTCCGCGGAAATTCTGGTCTTAATAGGATCAGCGATGCTTCTAGGGATTCTGATTTGGGGCTGCAATCGTCCTTCGTGGATTTCTATCTACAGCGAGGATGCGGCCAAGGAGGCGCTGATCTACCATTACACGCACGCTGCGAGCGGATTCTCCGCTAAGCTGACGCCTCGACAGGTTTCCGAGTTGTCACGTAAGCTGCTTGTTCCTTCTGAGATTTTTAGCGATTGTTGAAGCGGCATTGTGGAGCAACCAATTTTTGCTTTGAACTCTAATCCCTCTTAACAGTTAATGAACAGTTCAAAATTGAAGATATTTCTAGTAAACTAGGCTTCTTGTCTTCGTTGCGCTCAAAGATTTTGATGCATAAACTCTATGTGATCGTAGCTGTGTTGATTTTTAATGTACGTTGCACACACAAGCCCTGTTGGGATTTTGGATAGGGTCAGTTAATACTAACCCTAATTAGTCACTGCAACTCAGGTAGGATATTTAATCCAGATTTGTGTTTGGTTTCTAATTTGTATTTACCTGGGATCCTATTTGTATGTTTAATAACTTAACTTGGGATAAAAGTGAGCATATAGTACTTCACTCACGGGCTTTACCCCAGGGGCCTCTTTGGCAAGCATGGGTTAGTGGGGCTAACTTATTTAATCCCACTAACCTGTTCAAACAAAATTATACAGAGAGATGTTAACCAGGAGCAAGAAACCCCATGTTACTCCTGCTTACCTTGCAAATCTTTGGGTTATGACTTGAAAATGACTTGGGTTATCTTGGCTAGGGTAAATTATGAGTTAAACAGAATTTTTGGATGACCTGATTAGCAGCTAAACACAATTCCTCTTATCCCAACAGGGGTAAATTACTTATGAGGTTAACTGACTTAGGTTAGCTATCCCCCACCTCCATACCAAACAGGACCCAGGGGGAGGCTGGGGTAAGAGTAACAAAGGTTGGCGGGTTGGGATGGGGGAAGTTGGGATAAGTTCCTAGGGCTAACTACTTGTATTTAAATGTGTATTGTGGTTAACTCAAACCAAATAACATAGATTGAGCTGTAGGGCATCTATTGTTGTGTTAAGACTTTGGAATCATACTTAAGTTGATGGATTTTGCTTCATTCTTACTTTTTTTTTTTTTTTTGTTTTTGATAGAATTCATTCTTACTTCTTTGTTGACCATTGTTTTTCTCCTTATCTGCTGGTAGTGACTTGGAGGGTTAAGGCATGTTTGACACTTTATTGAATAAACGAAGAAGGTTATTACGATTGCTGTGGTCACAATAATACTTTTCATGAGTGATCGACCGCAGAATGTACCCCAAATAAATTTAAATGATGCGAGTCAACTACATGTTGGCTGTCTTGTAAACTATTTGATTCTGCAGCTTATTAGTGAAAAATATCTACAGTTTTTGAAAGCTTTGCCATATTACAGTTCCTTGTTCTGAATTGTATGATATGTTGTGTGCGTGTAAATATATGTTTTATGTGAGTTTAGAAGTGCGTGTTGCTAGGCAAGGTATTCATATTTTATGTTATAATGAGGAAATGTATGCTATGAAATTTTTTTTGTTCCCTTCAATTAATTAGATTACACTGCATTTTTAATAATGGCTTTTCTGATATGCCACATGATGCATTTGAAAGGAATAAATTACCAAAACAAGTTCATGGAGCTACTTTATATAGCTGAGATAATTCTATTGATGATGATGGTGAAGGATTTTCTGATATGCTTTATCTCTAATAGTTGTTTACAACATTGCATAATTAATTTAGGATTCTGAGATGCACCATTCGTAGTAATCTACATTTAGGTCACCTTTAATCAGTTGATGCCTTTGTTCAGCGCCAAGATGTAGTTTAAAGCATGCTTTGGGTCTGTTGTGAAACCGCACATCTAGAACAGGGGGATGACATGACAGATATTTGTTTAGTTTGTAGTTTAACATAATAGGGCTTCTGAAGCACTAGCAATAAATCCAACATAAAGATGTAAGGGACTTTTCAGTGAATTATGCAAATCAATGGTCGAAGATTGCTACCAAGGGTGCAACTGCAACATCACAGGCTAGATGGACCAAAAATAAATAGATATAAAGCAAGTGAAAAGAAGACTTATTGAGAAGGCTTTCAATCAAAAGTGATGAAAACAAAGTTGGCATGTGATGCTAATGACATAGGAAAATCACTGGCACTTGGATCGGTGGATGGAGGCCATTGCTTATTAGATAAGTATGTTCTTATAGCATCTGCTAGAGTATCCATATTAATCGTTAGAATCACGCATGTTACGATGCCATTAAAACTAGCCTCAGCGCAAAATATCTCTAATCTTTATCCACGCAGGTGGCCATTGGGTAATTTAAGCATGGAGAGGTGGCCTGAAGGAAAATGTTTTTGCAAAGATTGATATCATATTAAAGATTTTAAATTACTGAAAAATATAATTAACACATTTGTTCTGAAGAAAGGTTTTACTAAAGGGACACGATCTGGTTAGTTTCACTGTTTATTAAATTGGAAATACATTTGAATTGTAAATCGGTTTTTGAATTTTCTGCTATCGAGGGGGTGTGACACTTAACACTATAGTCTGCTGTTAGAAGATTACCTTATGATTTTTATCTTCATTTTCTCATCGAAAATTATCAAATTTATGAGTTTTGGAAGCATTTTCACCTTTTTCTTTTGAAAGTTGATGTTACTATTGATCTATTTTTGTCTAACTGGTTGAAGCCTCTTTCTGTTTTGCCATTGAGTTTGATCATGCAGAGAAACCGGGGGTTCTTCAGGTGGTGCCCAGCAGGACCGTGGAGCTCCATTCTGGTCACGCCACTGCACATCGTCTAGATGTTGTATGAAAGTTGTCCGTTAGATACCCATAAGCTATCACCGTGATGCTTCTGTAAGATAAGTAACATGGGAGTACGTGTTATAATGCTTGTGTGATGCTGCTATCAACAGTTCAACAGACTTAGTATTTTCTTGGATTTTAAACTATTATTTTAATGTTGTGTGCTTTTAATTTCTATGATTATCTGCATGAGAATTTCGTAATGTTCTTGGTGCTGAGGGCCAGCTCTCATAGTGATTTTCTAGTTATTCTTTATTAATGGTAAATGCTTGCCGCTTGGAATGTTTCCATGTAGTTTTGTTAATTAAATTTGGGCTAAAGAAGAGTTTCAGGAATCTAACGCATCCTTTCCGTGAGGATTCGTTGGTCTTTAGCTGATTAACTAAAAATTGGGAGGTCATCTGGGGAGTAAATGTTTGATGCAATCATGTTCTCCTAAGGGTGGGAAGGAGCTTATTTCGGTACCAGGTGTTTCCAGGTGCAAATCACGTCACCGCAATTTTTAAGTATAGGAGTGTTTTGGGGGTGAAAATTTTAGAAAAAGAAAACAATTTCATTATTGATGAGATCGTTTTCCAAGTATGTTTTGATCTGAACTTAAGTGGGTTAGAATCCTGTTGTGCACCATCGGGTTGCATCAAGATTTGATCGTGTTTTGCTTGATGCAAATTGTCCGCTTTATAAGGTTTGTATTAGGAGATCTCTCCGTTGCGTCGTTCAACTTGATCCTGTTCAAAATTTATGTTAGATTTACTTCATAAGACATGTCTATAAGTGGTGGGGACACCACGATCGACCGCCGATTCATTCCTGGCAGAGTTTACCGTCGACGGTCGAGATCTAACCACACTGCTTCGATCTGGATCAATTAACTATTAGGACAGATTTAAAAAGATGGATGTTGCGGATTGCTGACTTGGTAGATTGAAAATCTCCCATTCATTCTGATTGATTGGAGATTTCATTTTGGGATGATTTTATTTCTCGCATTTATTTTGTATTAGTTGTTTCTATTTCTGTGATTGTAATTTTAGGCATGTTATCTGTTATATTTTAGTTTGTGTGAGAAATTTATTGCATTATGTATTTTTTCTTTATTGAGCCAGTTTGTATGGAGGTCTATATAAACGTCTTCCTGATATTCTTATTTTTCTAATATTAAATGAATTTGATTTGTGTTTTCCCTTGAGATTATCTGATTTTGGAATGAATCGATATCCCGGATAGAGAAGGGCTTGGGCCTTGGGTGAGAATCCCTAAACTTCACCCGCTCTAGCTCTTCACTCCGGGTTCGAATCTGTTCGTCTTGCACCCCTCAGCCTTTATCTCGTTTCATCTTCGCTTAATCCGCTCGCAAGCCTGTATTCGTACATTCAGCTTGCTGACTTCGGTCCGACGTGATCGCGGCGTCGCGCTTCCACATCGCCGGCGATGAGCCCGCTCCGGCTACGCCGACGCAAGTACAATAGCTCTGCTCAACACTGTCGTGCAGCTTCGCCTGACGTGCCCAAGCGATTCCCCCGATGCGCCTGCGCTAGTGTGTGTCGCACCCCGCGCCCGCGTGCGCCTCACCCGCNCGCGCGCGACTCGATTCTACGCCGCCCACGCGGGACCAGATTTCGCATCGCCCACGCACGACCCGCATGTCCGAGCACCCGAGGCCTCCACAGCTGCCAAGCCCTAATTTGAGAAAATTACATCGTGGTCTCTGGATTATCTGATTGAGGCACAAACTTTAACAACCTTTTAATCTGCTTAAATCGAATACTCTGGATCATTCTGCTCTCCTGTGATTTGCTTGAACTTGTTCCACTCGTGCGACTTGTCATTATTGTGTGAATTTAATTATTGTTAGTTAAATATTGTGAGTTCTCATATTTCTGTTTCATGATTTGTTGAAAATCGAATTGCGCTCTAATCTGAATTGGTAATTTCTTAATTACTTTCGATTTAATTTATTTAAAATTTTGAAAGTAATTGGTTTTGCACCCAATGATGCATCCTTGTACTGTTTGCTGATTATGGTTGTAAGTTTTTGGATAATTTCATGTAATTTTCTGTAAATTTACTGCATTACTTGTCTCTCTCGCAAACTAATCGTAGAAAAACTCAAAGTAGGGGCGTGTGATGGCACAAACGGGGTAAGCTACCTAACTTTCAAGTAGGACTATTTAAGCTATGAAGCCAAACATAATGTTAACAATCAACATTAGTTGAAATTACTGGTTAAAAATAAAAACATTTGTTGAAATTAAGAAGCGAATGGCTACTCAAATTATTCTAAAATGTAGTGGGCCTAAATAAATGACATTTGAATATTTGATATACCTTTTGTTCACACATTTGAAATCATTGTCACGAGAAAAGTAGAGCTGTAAATGAATCGAGTATTTGATGAACAGCTTGACGTTCGATTCGATAAGGGGGTGTTCATATTCGGTTCATTGATGCTAACAAACAAGCTTAAATATAATAGAAATTTTTATCTATTATAAGATAAGGGGGTGTTCATATTATTATTTTTAAAATAATAATATTTCACATGAGATTTTTAAAAAAAATTATAAATTAAATTATCAATATATTTTTATAGAATTTATTCTATTATGTATGATTCAAAAATCTATAATAGAAATTTTTATCTCATCAAATTGAATTTAAAGAGTCCAAATATTAGAAAGAGAGTTTCAAACTTCCAATCCCTACAGTTCTGCAAGAGAAGGGGTCCCTTTAACATAGAGGAGTCTTGGTATTTATAGCAACTATAGAGGAATCTTGTGGGATAGACACACTTCCCTTTATTTAGATTGTACTGTAATTTCCCATAATCCCAATATAGAGGTATTGTCCGTTTTGACTTTAGAAAAATTGCGCACTCATCCCAGTACTATTCTACACTTAAGTATGAAGTTTTTCATCCTTAGTTTCACAGTTTTATCCTAAAAGGCACATCTACTATTTGAGATCACCTTATTTACTTATACAGCTCAAGATCTTTATTTCTTTTCGATGTGGAATGATTCATTCCTGTACTTTTTTTAATATTATTTATTTGCCTAAAAGTTTGTGAGGAGTTGTACTTTACTTTAATGATTTTTTTTCTCTTAGGACATCACCTGAGTTGTCACTTCTTTTTTATAATTTAGCTTGTTTATATTTTTTACTTATTTTTTTTTTCTTTTTCAAGTTTTTTTAAAATATTATTGCAATTTACCTGTTTAATTACCATTGATTTTGTTTACTTACACATTCATTTTATTCCTTGTTTTTCACGTTTAAGCCTCATTTAATTTGAGCTTTTTCTGGATAAAAAAAGATATATTTTATTTCTTAGATCTAATGAGAAAAAAATTTATTTTAATATTAAGAATTATATAGGATGTGATATAAAATTAATTATAATATTTATATTTATATTGAATGTAAAATAAAGTTAATTTTTATAATTAAAATTTATATTAAACTAAAAAAATAACTTAAACCAAATAAGAACTTATTCTCTTCATTAAATAGATATATATAAGATTTATGCCTCAATATTTTGATTTCTCTGCACGTAGCAAACTAAATGCTGACAGTAGATTGTACTTCGCTTAAACTTTTTCTATAACATGAAACACTTTGTTTAAAGAGATCTTGTAGTTCTTATGATTTTTGTTGGTAGAATTCAAATAGCTAACATTAAAGTATTAATTATTTATTAGAAAAATTTATATTTGTTAACTTTAAAGATTCATTATTTTCAGACGTTACCTCCAAAGTTTATTATTTTTAAACAGCATCTCTTATTTTGGGGTAAATTTACAGACAATACTTCACTTTTAAAGTTAGATATGAGTGCTGCATGAAAATAATGAACTTTAAAGGTGCAACTTAAAAATAATAAATCTTTGAGGGTGACAGATATAAATCCCTCTTATTATTATTATATTTCAGTTGGTGATTTTAGATTGTTTGCAAACAGTTGTAAAAGCATTCACAGTTTCTAACGACGGAGTGGGAAACGCATGGAGAGGGAGAAAAACTTGTTTTCACTTATAATATTTAAAATAGAATATGCAAAATAATTACAATTAATTTAATTTGATTTTAAGTAGATCGGTTCTCGCTTCTTTAAGTATTTTACACAAATGAACGAAAAGAGTTATTTAATCACTATCATTGCAATATTATTGATTGATAGAAGATTCAAAAATAAATTTTATGACTAGATAACTTTGGTAAGTGACATAATAGTGCTATAATATCTAAATATTTTTATAATATTCATAAAATATATTACAAATAACATACGATATTATCGATTAAATTACATTATCTTCTAAAAGTGATTTTGAAGGACACTTCCCTTTGTATTTGTAATTATAGATATCATTATGAATTTATATATATCTGATGCACATAATTTTATACATATATATCTGATTTAAATAAATATTTATTCGTATTAATTTTTTATTTAAACATAGGTTAAAAGAATATATAACTCACATATTAAGTAAATGCATTTGTTATGCGCACAACAATAACATTTGAGCAAAATTTTTTTGGCCAATTGATACAAGACGGAATATTCTCGTAGTTTGATATTGAATATGTTTTGTGTTATAAAAATTTATCCACTATTTTTTGTAATTCTTATATGTAATATTATTTTGAATTTAATTTAAAATTTAAGATTGAGATATATACTTTAGAGAGAAAAAAGAAGAATTTGTTGCAATAGAAAAGAGGAGAGAAGAAAGGTAATTGAGGAAAAAGAAAAAAAAAATATAAAGAAACGGAGACAAATAACGTTAATTTAATTTATGTGAAAGAAGCTTGGGCTACTATTTTAAGGTCTTCGATTGTCATCTTATTTTTCTATTTTTTTAGTAGGATCTATCTTGTTTCTTCTTTTAGATTATAAAAAGACATTATTTTCATTTATTTGTCATTATTTTTATTTGATCTTGATAAAAAATAATTAGTTTCTCCTCTCTTCATGAAAGTAGACTATTTCATGATCAAATCATATAAATTTTAATATCATCATACTTTCTTTCTTGATTATTATTATGTGGCATATTTGACTTTTTTCTTATAAATTAAATTTTTGAAAGATTTATTTTTCATATTAAGTCAGAGAATTTATTCTAACATCAATTAACTCTCTAAGAATGGAGTCTTTCGAAAAAATTAAATTGTTTTTTTTTTAAAGAGATTATTGTGTAATTTTTGAGTTGTTATTATTGCAATATTCTTCGTCTCAATGTAGTCTAACTACCCTTCTTAATTTGTTTTTATTTTGACTTTAAAAACAATTTATTGGGATCACACTGAAAAATATAACTACTTAAAATAGACATTTTTTTATGATTTTAGAAATAAGTGTATTCTGTTATTCCCTATCACTCTCGTGTTTCTTCTACTTGAAGTTAATGTTTATCATTGAGCGTAAATTTTTATTCTTCTTCTCGTTATAAAAATTTGTGTAATTTTTTTTTTGATGAAGTAACTTCAACAGAAGTAATTATTAGATCCGATTATAATGGAGAAATAAAAGCAGTTATACGAAACAATGAACAAAATACATTAATAAAAATACGAAAAAACTATAAATTATTTGACTTAATAATATTTTCCATCACAAAAATTAATCATTTTTTTATAAGAAATTTTACCCATTTGTCTTATTTTTATTTTTGTGTGCTACTCGCTTTTTTATTTCTATATTTAAATTTTCATGAAATTTTATTTTTCATATTACTCCATTATATGAGCTTGCGTTTACATTAGCCATGCATAATTGAAGCACACATTTATATTCTAATAATATAACGTAAGATTTTATTCACAAATAGCTTAAACAAAGTTGCCTAAGTAGCTTTAAAGTTTAAGCCACCATATTTTTGAATAAATTTAATTTTCAAGTCTTATTTGGCAAAAAACATTTTTTAAAAAAATGTGTATAATAGGTTAATAGATTTGTTAGTTATATTAAAATTATATAAAAATAGAACTGATTAGTATGTCAAAAATTATGAAAAAAATAAAATAAAATAATATTTTAATCTCAAGCATCTTAAATTTAAGTTAAATGAGGCCTGATCATTAATTGAATTGATGGAACCTAAAATTGACTTTTTCATATCTGACGTCACCCTTCCAGCAAGTGGCTAGCGGTACCTCTCATGTTATTGTGTACCTGCACTCTTAAGGAATTCTTAAAATATTCCAGCGCCTACGAGAGATTTGTTTGATAATTTAAAATTTAACTGATTTAATTTAAACAGATATATTACATCATATAATTAATTTATCTCATATTATATATATATATATATAAATAATAATTAATTTATATATTTTTCGTATATCTCAATATAATAATTAATTTTATTTCACATTATTCATAATTTTTAATAAAAATATTTTTATTTAAATTTAATTTTAACCTAATTAAAAATTAAGCTTTACAAACAAATAAGCTCAATTGACTTAAGCACGGAGGTTATTTTCGAAAAAAAATTCAAGCAGAATATCCTACAACAGCCCCCTCTATTTGGCTTCTCGTAGTTTAGTGGGGAGAGAGCTCATCTGAAACTAAATGGTCTATTTGATAATAAATTCGACTTCATAATAAATAGAATCGAATTCAAAATTTGAAGTGGCTTCAGTTAAGTGAAGCGGTTTCAAACTTAAATTCTATTTGGATGAGATTTTAATTTATTTCTGTATGGATGAATATTAATTTAGAAACTTGGAATCTCTTGAAACCATGTTTTCAGTGGTTTCAGCTGCATGGCCTTAAAGTCGCTTCACGCTGGTGAAATGAATTCAGTTTCATCTAATAGATTAGATCTATTTGGCATCTGAAAACGCTTCCAATTATTTTAAATAGAATGAAACGAACTATCAAACATGGCCTATGAGATCTCAGATTCGAATTTATACTACGATAATTTTTAATAAAGATAAGAAAAATTATGGTATTTAAGATAAAAAATAAAAAAAAATTATTAGATTAATAATAATTAGATCTCTCTAATTTAAATCTATATACTTACTTGTTCCATCTAATTTTTAAATAAAATAGATTCTTTAATGTTAATTAAAGGATCTAAGGGATAATATTTTTTGATTATTAAATTACTTTGGATATTAGCATGTTATTACTATTTAAAGTTTTAATCTATTTTTAAATTAATTAAATTTATTTATTATTGTGAGAAAATATTTTTAATTGAGATATTTTATTAATGTTAAATAACCTATTTATAAATTATCTTAAATTTTGGGGTTAATTTAGTTAATTTGAAAAATTAAGGATCTAATTACATGTAGATTTAAACTAGAGGGACCGGTTTGCCATTTACCTTCATCATTTTCATCGGCTTGCTATGATGCTATCGCGAAGCGGAGCTGCGGAGGTCAAACGATAAACAAAAAGGCAAAGCGGTGGAGATTCCATGGCTCTGAAGAAAGGTTGAAGGTGTGGTGATCGGATCGCGAGCAGCACAAATAGAAAACCTAGACTGAAATCACTGCTCCGGGTTTTGGTTTACGGGTTGTCGCTTCTGCTTATTTTGATTTGATTTACGGAAGTATGAGTTCTTCGCTGTTTGTTTCCTGTTTCTTTGTATTTTTTCCTCCTGGTTATTCTAATTTTGGGCTTAGGGCTTTGATTTTTATGCGATATAAATCTAGTTCTTTGAGAAGGTAGATATCATGATGCAAAGTATGATGCGCTATTAAGTGAATGGATTCCTAGGTTTTTTGGGTGATTTGATTTGATCTGAAAGGACGAGTTCTGCCCTATTGTTTGACTATTTCATTATCGCAAAACTGAAATTGTTTTCTTTTTGCTTCCTGTTGTTTTTTTTTGTTTTTGTTTTTGTTTTTGTATTCACTCTCTGAACTTCTTCTCTCGTTTTTTCATTGAAGATTGTGGCTTTACTCCAGTAGAATCGATTCCTTCTAGGTTTGGTATTAAGGGAGTTGATTAATGTAGTCGATTTCTTGGTGGAAATAGATATTCTGCGGCAAAATGTTGATGAATTATTGAATGAACGGTTCTCTCTGTGTAGTTTAGGGGATTTTATCTTTAATAATGTGTTCTTGGCTATAGTTTCCTTTTTCATTACAGAAATCATGTAGTTGGTTTTTTTATTTGATTCTGTGTTCTTTGTATCTACTATCTGAGCTTCTTCTCTTGTACTTTCTTTACAGGCTTGTGATTTTGCTCCACTTGAATCACTTCCTTCAAAGTTTGGGCTTAGGGATTTGTTTTATGAAATAAGGGGAATGGATCTCAAGCTCAAGGGTTGTGCTGAATCTTCAAGTTCTTCTCAAATCTTGAGTGAACTTGCAAGAAATCTGAGCCCAGAGATGCCTTTCTCCCAACTTAGATCTACAAAGCCAGATAAATCTGAATCAGCCCCCTTCACCAACAACAAATTTCCAGACTGGGATCCCAGATTGATGCTCAATAACCTCTCCTTTCTCGAGCAGAAGATTCACCAAGTTCAAGATTTAGTCCATTCAATCAATAATCAAGATTACCAAGTCTCCAATGAACTAGCAGCACAGAAGCAGCTTGTTACTGCTGATCTTACTAGCATCATAATCCAACTCATCTCCACAGCGGGATCGCTTCTTCCCTGCATCAAAAGCTTCAACGAAAGTTCGCAGCAGGAGATTTTTCCACTGGTGGAATCATCGAAAGCCGCAGAACTCGATGAGCTCACCAACACGTCTGATCACGAGGATGTAGACAATCTTCTTCCAGGTTCTTATGAAGTCCTCCAGCTGGAAAAGGAGGAGATTCTAGCACCTCATACACACTTCTGTTTGATCTGTGGAAAGGGATTCAAGAGAGATGCAAACTTGAGGATGCATATGAGAGGGCATGGGGACGAGTACAAATCCCCCGCAGCCCTTGCGAAACCATTGAAGGACACTGATTCAGAGCCCAATCTGATCAAGAGATATTCATGTCCATTTGTTGGGTGCAAGAGGAACAAGGAGC
Source organism: Apostasia ramifera (assembly GCA_019297695.1). Lineage (NCBI taxonomy): Eukaryota > Viridiplantae > Streptophyta > Magnoliopsida > Asparagales > Orchidaceae > Apostasia > Apostasia ramifera. Next base: position 175,055 of record JAEMOT010000221.1, read on the forward strand.
ACAAGAAGTTCCAGCCATTGAAGACCATCCTCTGCGTGAAGAACCATTACAAAAGGAGCCACTGCGACAAGAGTTACACCTGTAGCAGATGCAAAATAAAGAAGTTTTCGGTCCTTGCCGACCTGAAGACTCATGAGAAGCACTGTGGCCGCGAAAAATGGCTGTGTTCTTGCGGAACGAGCTTCTCGAGGAAGGATAAGCTGTTTGGGCATGTTGCTCTTTTTCAGGGCCACACACCTTCTCTTCCCATTGATGAAGGCAAAGCTTCAAGAGAATTGGGGCATGGAGATGGTGGGGAAGCTAAAGCTGATGTTGGGGACTTAGTTTTCTCTGATGTTGATGAGCGTGGGTTGTTTTCTCTCATGAACTTTGACTGTTACAACTTTGATGCCAGTGAAACACCATACTGCTTCCCTTCTTCTGGATCCTCTGGATATGTACCTGGGAATGGGAGGGCTTGAGCTCCATTAGCATTGAAGATCAATAATCAAGAATGTAATTTGTTAATCTTATTAACTAGAAGTTGTTGTACATTTGTCAATTTAAATGGGGTCCCCTTATTTCAGATATATTATGTATCTTATTTTGACTTTTGGTAGATGCACAAATTTCGATACGTATATATTAAGCTGAACACCATATGGTTTGGTGTGCTTAATGCGAATATTTTTATATATTCACATTCATGAATGCACTAAAATGGGAGGTTTGATGTGTAATTTAACTCAGGGGACGTTTGGTTCGTTATTATCTTGATGTTATGTTATACAATCTAGATGTCATCTTTTGATTAATAATTTTATAATTTTATAGAAGATTATTTACGGATGTTATTAAACCAAAAAATTATTTTTTTTAGATAACATAGCATAGCATCAAGATAACATTGAACCAAACTCCCCCTCAGATTAACGTATCCTGCATTTTATTTGCAATTAGTTGAATTAGGCTGGTTAGATTGTTTGTTGCTCCTAGAAGTTTCCTTCTTACTGAGTCATCAATTTTGTAAGAAACTTAAAATTTGTTCAAAATTTATTCGTATTTTATTTAATTAAAATCTACTCAATTTTTTTTATAACTCAAAGTCAAAATATATAGAGATTAAATTTTAGAAATATAAATATGTATGATTAAATTTATAATGTTTTATTTTGTTATATATCTCAACTTATTTATATATTAGCTCCAATTTTTAAATATGCTAATAAGCATGCTTTGCATTTTTAAACATTGTGCCAAATATATTACATTTATTAATTATTATATCAATATGCCTTATTTTTAAATATTATGTGACGGGCTTAGGATGATAATGAGTTAAGTTTAAACAAATTTGCTTTAACTCAAAATTCGAATATTTTGAGTTTGAGTTGAGTTTAATTTAAAATGGATAAAATTAATTTGAATTCAAGTCGATTTTCAAATTAAATCAAATTTAGTTTTTAATCCTATTTTTTAATTTAAATATTCATTTTACATATAATATATAATTTTTATTTAAATTTAAATGCATTATTTATATATTTATAAATATTTTTTTATTTATACTGTAATTAATTTCTTCGATATATTACTTATAAAATATATTCATTCACAAAAAATCATTAATATATATTACAAATGCCTTCATGCATATTATTATATCGATATTAAATCAATTACAAGTTAAATCAAATTTATTTTAAATGAGTTAATTTTAAGTTGTATGAAAATTAAGTTAATTTTAAATTAAGTAAAATAAGAGTGAGTTTTTAATTTTAAGTATGTTGCTCACTCCTTATAGATAGCAAAAATAATATTTAAACAATTATAGTATCTCACTTAATATTTTAAAATATAAAATGTGTACGCTTTGATATCAACTAGTGAAATCGTGAAATATTAAAAAATATGTTTCAATATTGACAAATATATAATAAATATAAGCTAGATAAAAAAAATAATTTCAATAAAAGTATAAACTATTATTTTATTAGATTTCTATTTAATTAGGTTGAACAAAAAATAGAAATAAAGAATAAAATGCCTATTATAAGAACATGATTGCGGTACACGTCTTTTCTGAATTGAGGGTTCTCTTAAAACACAAATTTTTGAAACCAATAATGAAATCATTTTGACTCTTGAGAAATTAAAATTACCTTATTTTAATTAATAAAGATAAAATAAAAATTGAAAGATTTGAAACAATCACAGTAGCACAATTTTAGATGTTTAAGTAATAAAAAGTAATGTTATCATTTAAAATATTTTTAGATATCATCAAATAATAGATTAAATAATTCACATTAGAAAAAACATGTTATAAAGCAAATAGCAGGATGCATTTTAGAATTGCAAAGAGACATCAATATTAGAAACAACATGATCAGAGAAACAAATTGTTAGAGAAGACAAAACACCTCACCTTGACACTTTGCCAACAAACTCTATAAGAACTAAGTCCTGTGGTTAAATTATTTCAAGATAATAACGAACTATATTTCTAAATCCTAATGAATCATCAACATTAGGAAAGATGATCAAAGTTAATGAGAGATCAAAAAACTGATAGAAAAAGTTACCATGACATTTCGTTTGCTAAGACAATTCAATCTAAATTCTATAGGCTAAATTATTTCAATAGAATAGTAGATTGCATTAAATGAAAACTAATAAGAAAATATTAATACATTTACATCCTATTATTATTTGCATTTGCTAAAACTGTACAAGCATCAACCAGAATATTTTTTGTATATGCAGTGGGCTAAACATAGTCCATTCTATTTCGACGTCAATGTGATATATAATTATAACAAATACATAGTCAATCTGAAATATTGACAAGTAAGCTATTTATATAACAACAAAAGTAGCTTTAACTTGTCCACAAAAGCCATGTTGATCATACTTCTGAAGGTGTTCTGCAAGATAAAAAAAAATGTATAAGTTCAATAACTTAATCTGTACAGTTAAT
>JAEMOT010000222.1:1330-50066 GCA_019297695.1 Apostasia ramifera
ATTACACATCTATTTAACAGTACATTGATCAGTTTTAGGAGAATAGGATCTTCTAAGGTCTGATTTATGACATATCAATGAATTTGAGTTAAATAGAAATGTTTTGGAAGTTATTAATTGCATTATGCGAAATCCAAGTGGAGTACAAGCATTTAGAGCATGATTCTTTGCATAATAAATTATTATAACTGAATAAAAGCAATTGTGTGTGTATTCAATTAGTTTTTATTGTATTTGAAGAGACTATTTGCATTTTGACTTTAATCTTGTCAATATGAAGATTATTTAACATAATACTCCGATTACACACCTAATGTTTGCTACATTGATGTATTTTAATCGAAAATTGATATTTGTCGTTCTATTAGGGGCATTTGATTGCGTTGTAATGTAATAACTAAAATTACACATCTATTTCTCAGTATATCGATCAATTTTAAGAGACTAGGCTCTTTTAGAGTCTGATTTATGATATATGAATGAATTTGAGTTGAGATATTTTTGCAGCTATTCATTGCATTACGTTGAATTCAAGTGGACTACAAGCAGTTAAAGTACGATTCATCGCATAATAAGTTATTTTAACTGAATAAAAGCAATTGTGTGTGTATTCAATTAGTTTTTGTTGTCTTTGAAGAGAAAATATATGCAATTTGACTTTAATCTTGTCCATATGAAGGTTTTTTAACATAACACTCTGATTACACTCCTAATATTTGCTATAATGATGTATTTCAATCGAAAACAGATATTTGGCGATTTATTACGGACATTTGATTGTGTTTTAATATAATACCTATAATTACACATCTACTTGTCAGTATATCGATCAAATTTAAGAGAATATGCTCTTTTAGGGTCAGATTTATGATATATCAATGAATTTGAGTTGAATAGTGACGTTTTTGTAGCTATTCATTGCATTACGTTATATTCAAGTGGAGTACAAGCATTTAAAGTACGATTCATTGCATAAGAAGATATTTTAACTAAACAAAAGCAATTGTGTGTGTATTCAATTAGTTTTTGTTGTATTTGAAGAGAACATATGCAATTTGACTTTAATCTTGTCTATATGAAGGTTTTTTAACATAATACTCTGATTACACACTTAACGTTTGCTATAATTATGTATTGCAATCGAAAATTGATATTTGGCAATCAATTAGGGGCATTTGATTGCGTTTTAATGTAATACCTATAATTACACATCTATTTGTAGGTACATCGATCAATTTTAAGAGAATAGGCTCTTTTAGGGGCCTGATTTATGACATATCAATGAATTTAAATTGAATAGAGATGTTTTTGCAGTTATTCATTGCATTATGCAGAATTCAAGTTCAGTGCAAGTATTTAGAGTACGATTCATTGCATAATAAATTATTTTAATAGAATAAAAGCAATTGTGTGTGTATTCAATTAGTTTTTGTTGTATTTGTAGAGAATAAATGCAATTTGACTTTAATCTTGTCTATATGAATGTTTTTTAACATAATACTATGATTACACACCTAATGTTTGCTATAATGAGGTATTTCATTCGAACATTTATATTTGGCGATCTATTAGGGGCATTTGATTGCGTTTTAATGTGATACCTATAATTACACATCTATTTGTTGATATATCGATCAATTTTAAGAGAATAGGCTCTTTTATAGTCTGATTTATGACATCAATAAATTTGAGTTGAATAGTCATGTTTTTGCAGTTATTCATTGCATTATGCGGAATTCAAGTGGAGTACATGCATTTAGAGTACGATTCATTGCATAATAATTTATTTTAACTGAATAAAAGCAGTTGTGTGTGTATTCAATTAGTTTTTATTGTATTTGAAGAGAATATATGCAATTTGACTTTAACTTGTCTATATGAATATTTTTTAACATAATACTAAGATTACACACCTAATGTTTGCTATAATGACGTATTTCAATTGAAAATTAATATTTGGCAATCTATTAGGGGCATTTGATTGCGTTTTAATGTAATACCTATAATTACACATCTATTTATCGGTATATCGATCAATTTTAAGAGAATCGACTCTTTAGGGTCTGATTTATGATATATCTATGAATTTGAGTTGAATAGTAATGTTTTTGCAGTTATTCATTACATTATGCGGAATTCAAGTGGAGTACAAGTATTTAGAGTACGATTCATTATATAATAAGTTATTTTAATGGAATAAAAGCAGTTGTGTGTTTATTCAATTAGTTTTTATTGTATTTGAAAAGAATATTTGCAATTTGATTTTAATCTTGTCTATATGAAGATTTTTTAACATAACACTCTGATTACACTCCTAATATTTGCTATAATGATGTATTTCAATCGAAAACTGATATTTAGCAATCAATTGCAGATATTTCATTGTGTTTTAATGTAATACCTATAATTACACATCTATTTGTCAGTATATCAATCAGTTTTAATAGAATAGGCTCTTTTAGGGTCTGATTTATGACATCAATGAATTTGAATTGAATAGAGATATTTTTGCAGTTATTCATTTTATTATGTGGAATTCAAGTGGAGTACAAGCATTTAGAGTACGATTCATTGTATAATAAGTTATTTTAACTGAATAAAAACAATTGTGTATGTATTCAATTAATTTTTGTTGTATTTGAAGAGAATATTTGCAATTTGACTTTAATCTTGTCTATATAAATGTTTTTTAACATAATACTATGATTACACACCTAATATTTGCTATAATGACGTATTTCAATCGAAAATTGATATTTGGCGATCTATTAGGGGCATTTGATTGCGTTTTAAAATAGTACCCATAATTACACATCTATTTGTCGGTATATCGATCAATTTTAAGAGAATAGGCTTTTTTAGGGTCTGATTTATGACATATCAATGAATTTGAGTTGAATAGTGATGTTTTTTGCAGTTATTCATTGCATAATACGGAATCCAAGTGGAGTACAAGCATTTAGAGCACGATTCGTTGCATAATAAATTATTTTAACTGAATAAAAGCAATTGTGTGTGTATTCAATTAGTTTTTGTTGTATTTGAAGAGAATATATGCAATTTGACTTTAATCTTGTCTATATGAAGATTGTTCAACATAATACTCTGATTACACACCTAATGTTTGCTATATTGATGTATTTTAATCAAAAATATATATTTGGCTATCTATTAGGGGCATTTGATTGCGTTTTAATGTAATAACTATTATTACACATCTATTTCTCAGTATATCGATCAATTTTAAGAGAATAGGCTATTTTAGGGTCTGATTTATGATATATCAATGAATTTGAGTTGAATAGTGATGTTTTTGCTGCTATTCATTGCATTACGTTGAATTCAAGTGGACTACAAGCATTTAAAGTACGATTCATTGCATAATAAGTTATTTTAACTGAATAAAAGCAATTGTGTGTGTATTCAATTAGTGTTTATTGTATTTGAAGAGAATATTCGTAATTTGACTTTAATCTTGTCAATATTAAAGTTTTTTAACATAATACTCTGATTACACACTTAATATTTGCAATATTGATGTTTTTTAATCGAAAATTGATATTTGGCAATCTATTAGAGGCATTTGATTTCGTTTTAATGTAATAACTATTATTACACATCTATTTGTCAGTATATCGATCACTTTTAAGAGAATAGGCTCTTTTAGGGTCTGATTTATGACATATCAATGAATTTAAGTTGAATATGTTTTTCAGCTATTCATTGCATTATGTTATATATTCAAGTGGAGTACAAGCATTAAAAGTACGATTCTTCGAATAATAAGTTATTTTAACTGAATAAAAGCAATTGTGTGTGTATTCAATTAATTTTTATTGTATTTGAAGAGAATATATGCAATTTGACTTTAATCTTGTCTATATGAAGATTTTTTAACATAATACCCTGATTACACACCTAATGTTTGCTATAATGACGTATTTCAATCGAAAATTGATATTTGGCGATCTATTATGGACATTTGATTGCGTTTTACAGTAATACCTATAATTACACATCTATTTATCTGTATATCGATTAATTTTAAGAGAATAGGCTCTTTAAGGATCTGATTTATGACATATAAATGAATTTGAGTTAAATAGTCATATTTTTGCAGCTATTCATTACATTACATTGAATTCAAGTGGACTACAAGCATTTAAAGTACGATTCATCGCATAATAAGTTATTTTATCTGAATAAAAGCAGTTGTGTGTGTATTCAATTAGTTTTTGTTGTATTTGAAGAGAATATATGCAATTTGACTTTAATCTTGTCTATATGAATGTTTTTTGACATAATACTATGATTACACACCTAATGTTTACTATAATGACGTATTTCAATCGAAAATTGATATTTCGCGATTTATTAGGGGCATTTGATTACGTTTTAATATAATACCTATACTTACACATCTATTTGCCGGTATATCGATCAATATTAGGAGAATAAGCTCTTTTAGGATTTTATTTATGAAATATCAATGAATTTGAGTTGAATAATATTTTTGCAGCTATTCGTTGCATTATTTGGAATTCAAGTGGAGTACAAGTATTTAGAGTATAATTCATTGCATAATAAGTTATTTTAATGGAGTAAAAGCAATTGTGGTGTATTCAATTAGTTTTTATTGTATTTGAAGAGAATATTTGCAATTTGACTTTATTCTATTTCAATCGCAAATTGATATTTGGCGATTAATTACGGACATTTGATTGTGTTTTAATGTAATACGTATAATTACACATTTATTTGTTAGTATATCAATCAATATTAAGAGAATAGTCTCTTTTAAGGTCTGATTTATGACATATAAATGAATTTGAGTTGAATAGTGATGTTTTTGCTGCTATTCGTTACATTACGTTCAATTCAAGTGGACTACAAGCTTTTAAAGTACGATTCCTTGCATAATAAGTTATTTTAGCTGAATAAAAGCAGTTGTGTGTGTATTCAATTAGTTTTTGTTGTATTTGAAAAGAATATATGCAATTTGACTTTAATCTTATCTATATGAAGATTTTTAACATAATACTCTGATTACATACCTAATGTTTACTATAATGACGTATTTCAATCGAAAATTGATATTTGGCGATCTATTACGGACATTTGATTGCGTTTTAATGTAATACCTTTAATTACACATCTATTTGTCAGTATATCGAATAATTTTAAGAGAATAGACTCTTTTATGGTCTGATTTATGACATATAAATGAATTTAAGTTGAATAGTGATGTTTCTGCAGCTATTCATTGCATTACATTGAATTCAAGTGGAGTACAAGAATTTAATGTACGATTTATTGCCTAATAAGTTATTTTAATAGAATAAAAGCAATTGTGTGTGTATTCAATTAGTTTTTGTTGTATTTGAAGAGAATATATGCAATTTGACTTTAATCTTATCTATATGAAGTTTTTAAACATAATACTCTGATTACATACCTAATATTTTCTATAATGACGTATTTCAATCGAAAATTAATATTTGGCGATCTATTAGGGGCATTTGATTGCGTTGTAATGTAATACCTATAATTACACATCTATTTGTCGGTATATCGATCAATATTAAGAGAATAGGCTTTTTTAGGGTTTATTTATGATATATCAATGAATTTGAGTTGAATAATATTTTTGCAGCTATTCGTTGCATTATTTGGAATTCAAGTGGAGTACAAGTATTTAGAGTACGATTCATTGCATAATAAGTTATTTTAATGGATTAAAAGCAATTGTTTGTGTATTCAATTAGTTTTTATTGTATTTGAAGAGAATATATGCAATTTAACTTTAATCTTGTCTATATGAAGGTTTTTTAACATAATACTCTGATTACACACTTAACGTTTGCTATAATTATGTATTGCAATCGAAAATTGATATTTGACAATCAATTAGGGGCATTTGATTGCGTTTTAATGTAATACCTATAATTACACATCTATTTGTAGGTACATCGATCAATTTTAAAAGAATAGGCTCTTTTAAGGTCTAATTTATGACATATAAATGAATTTGAGTTGAATAGTAATATTTTTGCAGCTATTCTTTACATTACGTTGAATTCAAGTGGACTACAAGCATTTAAAGTACGATTCATCGCATAATAAGTTATTTTAACTGAATAAAAGCTGTTGTGTGTGTATTTAATTAGTTTTTGTTTAATGCAAAGTAGAAGTCTAATTTAAATTTTAGATTTTGAACAGTTATAAGTAGAACTTTAACATGCCATATGCCATAATTTTGAGGAGATTAAATCAAGATTTCCTCAAATCATACAATTTGCATATTTAAATTGATTTTCATGGAGTTTTTGTGGGTGGTTGAAAATATTTCAGTAAATTAAACTCATGTAATTATGGTATAATCGACCAAGCACATAAAAAAATTAACTGTCATGCCATAAAAAGTCAAATGTGAGGAATAATCTTATCTAAGAGGCGATTGAATTAGGTGTTTTTAAAATTTTAGGTTAATCTTAAATTTAACTACTATTGTGAGGCTTTTGTAATAAAGTTATAGCAATATGTTAGAGTCGTGCAATATTTATGATTTGTAAAAAAAATGTACAAGTTGTAGTATATTATTTATATCTATATACTTATAGTTATTAGTGTATATATAAATAATATATATATATATTTATATATTGTGCAAGAAGAAACAATGGTAATGAATTATTACAGCTCATTAGTACGAATAGTTAAATAGATAAAAAAAAATTGCAGTAAAAAATAAGTTAATGAGCAGAATTAAATATTAGATGTGCAGCAAGTAAATATTATTTGAGTTAAAAATTATAATAATAATTGCAGATAATAAATATTAGTATTACAATAAATAAATATTAGAGGTACAATGAAGTAAAAATTTGTAAGTTAATTGTTATAAGTAGATAAATAGAAATAAACAAGTTGACCTAAATTCAACTAATTATGAGTTAGAGTGTTAAAATAATATCTATCGGAAGGATTAATCTTTATGATCGAGTTAAGATCACTTGACCCAAATTCAACTAATTATTCAACTAGAAATGTTTTTAAAAATTAAGTTGAATATGATTCGAAACAGAAAAGCATAAGACTAAAGTGCATACAAACATATACACAATAATGATAATACACAAGAATACAATGATATATAGTAGTTCAGTATTTTCAAAGATCTTGTCCACTCCTCTGGTTCTTTTTTTGGGTTCCACGGGTACAAGCTTGTTATTGACCAAGCTCAAGCAGTAAGGCCCTGTTTAGCGCGAGGACCAAAATAGTACTAGATTAAAAAATAATAATAATAATAATAATAAATAAAATTTTCTAATCATTCTACACAAATTTTAATATAAAAAATACTATTTATTATCATTATTATTTTTTAAATTAGTACTATTTTGGTCCTCACGTCAAACTGACGTATGGAGAAAACCTAATTTTTTTTTCCTAGACTCAAAAGGCTCAAACTCAAAATTAGTCATTTTACATGAGTTTTTTTACATAAGATTATGGGTGGCAATATATGACCTGAGCCATGAACCCGATCCGAACCCAACCCGTAAATTTCGGATGGGTCGTGAATTTTGACTCATTTATTAAATGGGTCTCAGTCAGTCCAGAATTTTATTTGACCGTTATTTCATTATTTTAGTTATCCTAAAAGGCATTATTTGATATTTTCAAAACTTTGTGATGTGTTATTTTTTCTTTTTTATGAAAAGTCCACAAAGCTCTTATTTTTCTCCTCTTTTGTTCCTTTTTTATGGGTCGGATCGACCCCCCAACCCGACCCATTTATTAATCAGTCCGGTTCGGGTCATAAATTTTGACCCATTTAATAAATGAGTTGGGTTTAGGTTGAGGCTATTCGGATTGGATAGGATTCGGGTTCGGCCCAAACCCGACCCGCCGACTCACATAGGAAACAAAGAGCAAAATTACAAAACAAATGACCAAGTGGTGGGGACACCACAATCCACCATGATTCATTTCTGGCAGAGTTTATCGTCGACGGTCGAGATCTAGCCACACTGCTTCGATCTGGATCGATTGACTATTAGAGCAAATTTGGAAAGATGGATGTTGTGGATTGCTGACTTGGTGGATTGAAAATCTCTTATTTATTTTAATTGATTGGAGATTCTATTTTGGGATGATTTTATTTCTCGTATTTATTTTGTATTAGTTGTTTCTATTTCTGTGATTGTTATTTTAGGTATATTATTCAGTATTTTCTCGTTTGTGTGAGAAATTTATTATATTATGTATTTTTCTTTATTGAATCAGTTTGTAAGAAGGTCTATATAAATGCCTCCATATTATTCTTATTTTTTTTAATGCTGAATAAACTTGATATCTGTTTTCCTTGGAATTATCTGATTCTATAATGAATTGATATTTCGGATAGGAAATGGCTTAGATCTTAGGTGAAAATCCCTAAACTCCACCTGCTCCAACTCTTAATTTCGGGTTCTAGTCTATTCGTCTTGCCCACTCAGCCTTTATCTTGTTTCATCATCGCTCACCCAACTCGCTAGCTTGTATTTGTGCATCCAGCTCGCCGACTCCGATCCAACGTGATCGCGTCGTCGCTCCTCCACATCGCCAGCGACGCGCTCGCGCCGGCTACGCCGATACAAGTACAACAGTTCCGCTTGACACCGCCGTGCAGCTCCGACAGACGTGCCCAAGCGACTCCCCCGACACGCCTGCGCCCGTGTGTGCCGCAACCCGCACAGAGCTCGCCCTGCTACCACACCAGCGCGCGCCTAACAGCGGCCGCCCCACGGCCGCATGTGCCCCACTCCTGCACGCACGCCGCGCCCATGCGGACCTAGCTGCCGCCGCTCCGCGCCTGCGCCCGCCCTGCGCCTACGCATGCCCAGCCGCGGTTGACCCGCGCTACCCATTATTATGCTCCTCAAGACCTGTACTTTTTTCATACTTGGTCTGTTATCGGGAAACCGATAAGAGATGCTGATTCATTAACTAAAATGTTTAGGTTTTAGGATTTATTTGGTATTTGAAAAAAAAATTTAAAAAAATTAATTATATTAAAAATTTATATAAAATATAAAATTAAGTTAATTAATATTTTAATATTAAGGCCCCATTTATTTGGCCATTAAAAACTAACCTGATTTAATTTTAATCAGGCATATCACATCACACATAAAATTTAGTATTAAAAATTAACTTTATTTCACATCCTACACATATTACTAAAATATGAACTAATTTATATTACATTTCTCACATATCCCAACATAATAACTAATTTTATATCACATCCCTCACATATTTCAATATAATAATTAATTTTATTTCACATCATTCACAACTTTTAATAAAAAAATATTTTTATTCAAGTTTAATTTTAATCTTGTTAAATTTAATCTTACAAACAAACAGGCCCTAAAATTTATATGAAATGTGATATATAAAAATATTTTTTATTATATATTTATATTTTTATATTATATGAAATATTTAGACATGATATTTGATCATTTTAGTTAAATCCACCCAAGCTCTTAATATCAATTGAAAAAATAAATATCAAAGAGGAGTACATGAGGGAAAATCTAAAAAAAAAATCGATAATAAATTTAATAAAAAATTATAAAGAGCAAATAACTTCAAGACAACTTATTACTGATAAAATTCCAAAGTTGAAAGGAAATGAAAAAAAAAAAGGTAACTAAAATGCCACTTGAAATTTAAATATTACTTGTAAAGACCTTTAAGCAATTATAATTACTAAATAAAACATTTAACTATTATAATTATTTTTTGATGGAATTTAACTATTATTCTTGTGAATATATTTTAATATTTTTATTTCGTAAATATATTTTTAAAAATTTTGAATATGTGCTTAATAAATTTTATTTTAAGTAAATTAAAAACACATTTGTATCTTACAAATATGATATGATATATAATTTTTATTGTGAAAATTAAATTTTTTATTTTATTTTTTAATAAGACTCAACTATTACGTTTTCTATATTAAATACAAAATTAATTTTTAAATTTAAAATTTTATAATACATATTCATTCAAACATAAATTGTTATATTTAATATATATCAAAATAATAAGTTGAATTTCAATATGTATAAAATAACATAATCATAATATATACATGATATTATTCTATATAAATTATTTTTATAGATATTTATATTATTTATCAATAAATAATTATTAGGTTAATTTTTTCATATAATTATTGCACAAATATTTTACTTGTATATATATATATATATAAGTTCATATAAATATTACTAGTAGGATTATGAGGTTTAAGATAATATATTGAAAGTTTTAAAAATCTTTTAATAAAATCTATAAGATTAATATTAATACTTTAATCAGATTATTTATATTTAATTTAATTTTTTCATTTTTTCTATAAAATTTATATTTAAAGTAATTTTATATATATGTAAAATAACAAAAATATCATTCATCCTCCATCTCTCATCTTAGGTAGAGTAATCATCGTGACAGGCCGCAGCCGCATGCACAGCCACCCAGATTTAATATCGCGATAATGATCTAGAATGGAGGCCAGTGAGAGAGGACGGTATTTTTATTATTTTATATTTAAATATTTAATTTAAACATAAATTTTAAAAATAAAAAATTATTATATTTATAAAAAAATCTAAGTAAAATATTAATAACAATCTTAGTAATCCTATTAGAAGATGTTTAAATATATTCATATATTTATTTCTAGATCTAGTTGTTATTAGCCAAATTTAAGGGACTTGGATGATATTTTTCCTAAATATAATGCCCTTGAAGCCCTTGAAACTGCAGAAGGGCGACCGACCGGAAATAGGTGAGTGAGGCAACCGCGAGCGAGAGAGATGATGACGACGAAAGGCGAACGATGTTGGAGTCGTCGGAGACCAGAGCAGCCATCACATCAGACTTTCTGGTGCGTGAGGTGCTCGCCGGAGCAGGAGGAGGCGCTTCTAGAGGGCTTATAGCGAGTTTCCATAGCCGAGCTCCACAAGCCGGCAGCAACTTATCAGGGAGAGCCCAATACTCGCCAACATCGAACCGAAGCAGATCAAGGTGTGGTTCCAGAACTGCATGTAAGAAGATCAGATCTTGATATTGCTAATTTTGGTTTGTCGCCTGCTTTTTCATTGTTATCAACGAAAGCTTTAAAACATGTTTGAAGAGAAGATCACATTGGTGAAAATCCTCAACCATATATTCAAATAAAAAATATATGTATAATGCTTTATTAATTACATTACGACTTATAATTTGTGATATGTTTCATTATAAAATATGATAGAAATAAAGCACGATGAATGTGATGATAACAGGTAGCATGTTACAGTAACATGATCTTATCACTTGTTGGAGGGTGAATGATGAGATCAAATTGGTCATTTGCATTGAATATAAGCTAATTTTAATTAATTCCAATTCATCCTTTAGTTTAAGTTATGCTTCTGTTTTCTATTTGAAGGTTAGGATTATATTTAAATTTAGGGGGTTTTGGTTTAATATTATTTTAATGTTATATCATATTATTTAGAGAAAATAATTATTTGGTTTGATGATATTTTTAAATAACTTTTTAAAAAATTATAAAATTGTCTCTCAAAACATGACATCTAGATGTTATGACATAACATAACATAATATCAAAACAACATCGAACCAAATGCCCTCTTAAGTCTCATTGAATTCCCATTTCAAATAAGAGTTCTCTTCATTCTGATTTTTTGTTTCTTCAGGCTCTTTTCCTTGGCTCTTGCTTACCTAAAATGTCACCATGTGTACATTAAATCAGTGTGAAGAAGTTCCAATCTATATAGGCATTTAGTTTTTCATATTTCTCTTCCTCTTTCAGGACTAGAAGTTTTATATCGATAATAAGTAAATTACTTTGTTCTTTTGTGCCTTGGTAGTGACTTCATTGCTAAATTTAATTCTGATGGAATATCCAGTTGGTTTGATTATGTATTTCATTTGAGTTTGCTATTTCCATTCATCTTAATTGAGATTTCTCATTTGGATACCTGTGTTAAAGGGGGTTAGGTAATTAAACCCACTTAACCCATACAAACGGGTTATTTATCCCAGCAGCTCACCATGGGTTGGTTACCCCAGTAACCCTAACCCCATATCTCCCTTGAGTCATCTTTTTTTCCTTCTCTCCTTCACCTTCTGTCATTGGGTTAAAATACAACACAACCAAACAACATCTTTGAATAACTTAGGTCAGTAGCCAAACATAATTCAAAGTTAAATCCTTTAACCACATTGGGATAAATTGCTTATGGGGTTAGTATAACCTTGGTTAACTAACCCTTCCCCCATATCAAATGTGATGGGCATCACATTTGTTCAGTTTCATTGCTAAAACAATACGTTAAAGAAGAAATGTCAATGTCATCATCCCATTGATAATTTTGGTTGTCAATAGGGAAGAATTCAACTTGTCTTTTATATATATGATTACAAGTTAATGGATTGGGACTAAAGCTTTAATGTTAATATTGTGCATACTTTTTGTCATTTAATCTGAAAGTTTTGCTAAGTTTACTATTAGCTTTTTGAACAAGTTACTTGAATTTGCAAAATATCTTTTCCTCAAAAGAATTTATGGTATGTCCACATTTATGTAGTGCAAATGGTGCTAAGACTCAAAAAGGCATTGTTGATGTTGAGAAAATATATTATGTAAAATTAAGTAGATATCCATGGCTTTGGTACTTTGGTTTTGAATAAAGTCTGCCCTACTGTCCATATTACACATTTCATCTTTTTCATATAGTATATTATAATTATTTTCTTACAGCATTTAGTTTGAACTTTAATTGTTACTTCATGCCTCCTCATGCATTCTACAATTCAATTGTTAGACATTTTGTGAAGATGTCAAGTTATATGTTGACCAGCAACACTTATTTTGTTTGATGTTATTTTATTTTTCTCATTTAAGATCACCTACAACCTCGAGGAAGCACCTGTGCAAAGCTGCGTTTTCAACATTCTTGATGGCACTTATCATCTAGGTCATCCTCGATTCGAATATTTTGGTCTAGGATGTGAAATAAAGTACATATTTTTATTAAAAATTATTAAGTATGTGAAGTAAGATAATATTTTTTTATATTAGAATTTGTGTAGAATAATTAAAAAATTATTTTTTATTATTATTTTTTTTAAATTAATATTATTTTAATCCTAATTTTAGTTCTTGCACCAAATAGGGCTTAAAGCTAGGAAAGCTCTCCTGCCAGAAAAAAATTTGGGTTCGAAGAGCTCGCCACGTCACCTTTTTATACATGCTTGTTATGTGCTTGTTATAGAGCTAAAAGTGCTTGTTATAGACATAAATGTGCTTGTTATAGACATAAAAATACTTGTTATAGGCATAAAGGTGTTATAGACATAAAAGTGTTATAGCATAAAAATGCTTATTTATAACAAGTATTTTTATGTTTATAACAAACATATTTATGTCTATAACAAATACTTTTAGCTCTATAACAAGCACATAACAAGCACGTATGAAAAGGTGACGTGGCGAGCTCTCCGAACTCAAATTTTTTTCCTCCTACCAAGCTAGTTTATAATGTTCTTCTTATTGACACTGACGCCCAGTTTGGCATTAGGTAAAAAAATATGATTAATTTTAATTATGACTAAAAATTTAAATTTATTTAAAATAAAATTTAAAAATTATTTTATATAATTTTTTTTAATCTAATATAACTTTCAATAAATTAATTAATTTTATTTTATATTTAATATAATTTTTAAAATAATTTATTTTTTTATATTTACACATTTTTTAAAAAATAATAAATTTTTTTCAAATTTTTATTTTTCACTCCAACCAAATATTCCAATTTGCACCCATAAAAGAGAAACACTTCTTGTGGATCCCTGTGATCTCTCTCTCTCTTACTTTAGACAATAACGGCTAGCGGAGGTCTTTCAGAGATATTTTTTATGTAAAAATTGTATGTATTTTCTGTCAGGGAAAGTTTAGTTCATTATTATTTTAGTGTTATATCATGTAATTTAAATATCATAATATTTAGATGTCATTTTTTGACTAATAATTTAATAATTTTATAAAAAAAATTTTATAGGCATCATTAAATTAAATAATTATTTTTGCTAGATAACATAATATAACATCAAAATAGCATTGAATCAAACGATCATTTAATTTTTTTTCTTTTCTATCTCTCTTTCTCCTCCACATTGATCAAATCAATTGTCTATTTGTTTGTTAATCTACTAGTCATTCAACTTGATAGATTTTAACGTCAATAAAGTTGTAATAGTATTCTATGCCTTTCTAAAGTATTTCATTATTTTTTATTTGATAACAATAGTTTTTTTTTTTTATTTGATAACAATAGTTATTAGTACTCAATATTTGATATTTTTAAAAATTTATTGAAGTGATAATAACTAATAATGAAGACTTGTATTTGACTTAATGCTATTGAATAATACTCATATACTAATCAAAATTGTCTATTTTTTGGATTTTACTAATGAATTACTTAAAAAAATATATATTTTAAGTACTATTATCAAATAAATGTAGTGTATTTAATACATAAATTTCATAAATAGAATTTAAGTGATTTGATCTAATGTTATTGATGTATCATGTGATATTATTTGAAATAATTATTTTAGTTTGATTATATATTCAGAAAATATTATTAAAAATTATAGAATTATTATTCTAAAATAATATACAAATACCATAACATTTTATATAGCATTTAGATATTATTTTAATTATAATAAATAGAAATATGATTGAATTGATTTTTAATTATTTTTTTTAATATAATAATATTAAAGTAAATAAATAAATAATAATTTAAAAATAATATTAAATTAAACTTCTCTTTTGTAGTATTTTTTTTGTTGGCCTTGGCTATAATCTTGAAATACAAGTGTGATGAAAGAGATTGTTGTATCTACTATAGAACGTTAGTGTTAAATATTTTTTAAAAAAATTATAATAAATAAAATTATCTAAATGTTCAACGACAATGACGTCCACTTAACTAATGTGCACAAAAGTCAACCAGGTGTACAACATGACAAATTTCGTTGACCGAGAATTGAGAACTCCAATTTTGGGGAAAATATACATTTTGATTTTTAAGGAGAAATATCATTTTGTTCAGCCTGTCGCCGTTGAATTTCATCCACTTTGGCTCTGTTTAGCGTGAGAATCAAAATCAAAAATAAAATGATGTTAATTTAAAAAATAATAATAATAAATAAAATTTTTTATTTTATATAAATTTTAATATAAAAAAATATTATTTTATTTTACATACTTAATAATTTTTAATAAAAATTTAAGATTAATATTTTTTATTAAAAATTATTGAGTACGTGAAGTAAAATAATATTTTTTTATATTAAAATCTATATAAAATAATTTAAAAAATTTATTTATTATTCTTTAGTCCCTGTTTGGCGCGAGGACCAAAATCAGGACCAAAATAGTACTAATTTAAAAATAATAATAATAATAAAATATTTAAAATCATTCTACATATATTCTAATATAAAAAATAAATCGAGTATTTTGGTCTACGATGTGAAATAAAGTTAATATTTTATTAAAAATTATTGAGTATATGAAGTAAAATAATATTTTTTTTATATTAGAATATATGTAAAATAATTAAAAAAATTTATTTATCATTATTATTATTATTTTTTAAATTAATACTATTTTGATCTTATTTTTAATCCTCGCGCCAAATAGGGCCTTAAGAAATATCTCTTGCCTGCTTATTTGCACAACTTGCCATTATTGCAATACTCTTCTATCTGACTTTAAATTAACTTAATATTGACTCAAAATACAATAATTTGACTCAAATTCGAGTCAAATTGAAACCCAATTTGCGTCGACTTGAAATTAATGTTTTTTAAAAAATATGGTAATTAAAAACGATGAGGTGTATAAGAATTAAACTAACAACTTTTTCTTAATAATTTTAAGCCCAATCATCGTAGTAAATACATAAGTATACAATAAAAAGGTTAAAAATATATTTAATATGCTTTTTAGTGACTTAAATATAATTTCAATTGTGTCATTCTTGACCTAAATTATTTCAAATTTTGATTTGAGTTAAAAATTAAATTAATTTTGATCCCTAATTAGATATGTATGATCTACTGAAATTTTTTTTTAAACGTTTGTCAACTTTTAGCTGCAAAATTAAATTAAATTAAATTAAATTAAATTAAAAAAAAAAAGCTGCTCATCCTCATCCCCATTCCCACCCTGCTGAAAAGCTGCAGTATATGTTATTTTTATGGGTAAATTGTATCTAGGTCATTTAGTTAGGGCATCTCTTATATATAGGCCTCAAATTTTTAAATCACTGAATTTTAATTGTAATTTTTATTTTTAATTTTTAATAATATCTTGAAATTGAGTTCTAGAAACTCAAGTTAGCTTCAAAAGTCATTTTACTTCTTAATGTTTTTTGTTAATAGAGAAACCTAGACGAGATGCGGTTAATCTATAATTACAGATAATGACGGAGATAAATCTAGGGGGTTAATTAAATTATTTATAATGAGAGTTTTTTTTTATCTTTTATGATATTAAAAAATTTACAAAAATAATAAAATTTTTTAATTAATATTTTATAATAAGAGGGTCAAAAACTCTTGTTATAAATTTTGCATAATCAGTTTTATTGTTACAGATTTAGTAGATGTAGTTTTACTACGAGATGTCACATAAATTTTTAACTACTTATATGAAATTATCTTAGGGGTGCAGTTTCATCGATCCCCGAAGTGTAACGCGATCCACCCTTGATTGCACTAGGCTTTCTTATCAATGGACACTCTGGCCGTCAGGCATTGAGCTCCATTTGTTGAACAAACTAAATGATATTAAGTTATTGGGATAATTACCTACATGTCACACTATTTAGTTTTATTTATGCGTTATCCATCCATTCTTAGTTAATTACGCTATGCACACTCAAAACATTACAAAATTTTATATTCACACACTTGAGTTAAAACTCACTCAAAATTTATTTGAAAAAAAATATTTTATTAGTAAATCATTAAAATTATATTTTTACCCTTAATGGTACATATTTTTTTCTTCCTCAATGCCATACTAAAGCGCTGATTTATCCCAAAATCAATTCACGTCGCAGATGTCTCCTTCTCTTGCCACCATTTAAACATTAATGTTTTAGAATTTTTACTCAAAATATATTTAAATATCTTTAAAATAATATGATGAACGACTCAAATTTTTTATAACCTAACTATAGTTAGGTTATTAGAAAATTATGATTACTCATTATAATATAAATAAGTTAAAGTGTGTATATGTAAGATTTTATAATGTTTTGAGTGTCCATAACGTAATTAATTAAAAATAGATGAGTAATATATAAATAAAGTTAAATGGTGTGACATGCAGGTAATTATCCCTAAGTTATTTATGTAGAGTTTTGGGAAGTCGTAGAATGATATTTCCTATTAGACGAAGTTTATTCTTAGAAATTGAAATCATTTTAATAATCTTTTACAAGTTTTCTTTAATCTTTTCTATTAGAAAAAGATTATAGTGACACACATTATTTTTTGCCAATGCATTCAGTTCTATGTAGGTGTGTGCAAAAATGTTCGAAGAATCGAAAATTGATTTGGAATTAGACCAAATTGATTAATTCAAATCGATTCAATTCAGTCAATTTAAAGCAACCAGAACCAGATGACTTGGGTCGGTCCTTGATTCTATTGTATGAGTAAACTAGAACAGACTTGAGTTTGGTTAAATTCTTAAATTTAAATTATCATTTTGTTAATTACACCAATTTGAGTTTTTATTTTGTTATATCATTTAGGGCAAATTACATCTAAGTTCTTGAGTTTAATGCTTAATAATATATAAGTCTATATTTTTTTCACATGTAACATCAGAGTTCTTGAGTTTTAATAAATTATCAAATGAGTCATTTTTTTATTTTTTTTATTAATAAAATTTTTTAAAATTATCATTTTATCCCTCCCGTCTCTCTCTCCTCCCGCGGAGATCGAGACGAGAGAGAGAGAGGGGAGAGGTAAAATGATAATTTTAAAAGAAATTTAATAATAAAAAAATAAAAAAAAACCCATTTAATAATTTATTAAAACTCAAAGACTAATATTATTATAATTTAAAAATCGTGGACTTGTGCGTTATTAAATATTAAATTTAAGAATCTGAGTGTAATTTGTCCTATTATTTATCTAATTATTTAGAGACTTTTAATGATCATTTAGTACTTAGCAGTCACTCCTAAACAATTTATTTTCTTGTAGACTAAAATATAATGTGTGCCCAAACGCATTAAAATACTTTAAAATGTTTAGTTATAATGTTCGTTATGTTTATGTTTTATGATTTCGATCTTCTAATATAAGGTTTGATATTACTTATTTTAGTTAAAATTTATTAATTTAACTTGAATTTAATTTGATAATGAAAAATTATTTGATTTTTATTTTTTTTTTGTTATTATAATTTGGAAGTTTGAAAGCATGAAATTAGAATAAAATGAAATCGAAAAATGAGTAGTTTTTTTCCCGAAATTTTAGAATTTTTATAGTAAGTAGACTAGATGCAATATTACACGCTACTTATGTTATTGTCTTTTGTTTATTATATTTTGATGTGTTCTTTCCATAAATAAAATTTACAATTTTTGTTCTATTCATTCACAATATAAAATTCTAATTTAATACAATGAATAATAATATTTGCAACAAATTATGCTACGTTTATAAAAATAAAAAATAAAAAAAAGGGACATTTACACGGTGGACACAAAAATTAGGCTAATTTACGAATTTCACCATAAATCTCAAAATATTACAGATATCACATCTAAAATAGCTATTTTTTTATTTTTCACATCCTGCAGTAAATTCTATTAGAAGATTTAATCATAATTAAATCTCAACAAAATCTCAGTCATTGATTGCGTCGTTTAACCGTCAACTTTCATGTTAGGGTATCACGGAGCTGCATTAGTTCTGGCGATAATGTATTCACGCGAGCATCACTTAGATATTAGCATCTTCTTCTTACGCAGGCATCGCGAGTAGGCATCAGAACTTTTTGAAGCCGACAACGACAGAACTCTGAAGCTGTAGGTGAGGTAATTTCATATCCTTCATTACCCTCTGAGTGATGCTCACGTGAATACGCGGCTGCCGGAACCAATGCAACTACGCGATGCCCTAACATGAAAGTCAATGATTAAAAGATGCGATCAATGGCTGAGATTTTGTTGAGATTTAATTATGGTTAAATCTTATGATAGAATTTACTGCATAATGAAAAAAAAAGAAAAAATAGCTAATTTAGATGTAATATCTGTAATATTTTGAGATTTATGATAAAATCTATAAATTAGTCTAATTCTTATATCTATCATATAAATGTCTCAAAATAAAAATATATATACGTACATTTTCAAATACATTTAGAGGTTAGCATTAAGTGAAAATAAAAAATGCAAAAATAGAAATTTGAAAATTGGCCAAGATGAGATATTGACTTGGTCAAATGTATCTCCTTGAAAAAAACCTAAGTAGTTTTAAATTATGCAGTTAATCTTTCGATTAAAATTAAAAATATCTTTCAGAAAAATACTATTTCTTACACGCTAGAAGACGAAAACTGCTTAATCATTCAATATAAATATAAATATTAAAATTAATTTTATTTCACATTTCATATATATTTTAACATTAAAATAAAATTTTTTTATTAAATTTATAAAATAAAATATTTTTTTCTCTTGAACCAGAACGCACAAGTCGTTGATTTTATCTTTTGATTTAATATATAATTTAGCAAATTATATAAGTTCTTGTGTTATGTGAGAGCTATTAAGTGCAAATCCACGTTCTTACAATTTGATCGATAGTTTTGAGATCGTAAATAAGATGGACTCATCGTTAATGTTTTTAATTTTGATTTTTTTTTATTTTCTTGAATTAAGTGATAAAAAAAATGCATATTAAATATATTAAAAATTGTGTATATTTATATTTAAATGGAATGAAAATTTTAATCATGGTATTTAATTTTTTATTACTTTTTTTTATTTATTAGAATTCTTTTTTTAGGAACAGATAAGATTTTCATTACTTCAAATTTCAGTAACTCCACTTAAAAAAATCATTACAAAGAATAGCACCAGGAGAGAAAGGCATGAAATCCGACTATATTAATGTGCTGCCCTATTTTCTAGCTGGAGGCAAAAATGAATCAAGATTTTTTTAACTCGAGCAATTCCTTCTTGAATGATTTCTGTGATTGGATCCTCTAGAGCAAAAGGACCTCGATTATAAATAACATTTACAGCGTTGCTAACATCAGATTCTAAGTCTCAATTATCAAATCTATATGACAAGAGAAATTAGATACCTTCCTTGATTGCAATATATTCTACCAGTTGTGGAGAGAAACGGCCTTTGATACATTTATTAGAGGCCAAAAGGGCAACTCCATTGTGATCCCACCCAAATGACCAGTTCAGCGCCCATGTAATTTGAGTCCCCTTTGATTGGGGCATAGCTAGACCATAAATTTATAAGAGTCTCTCTGAATCATGCTATATTTCTGTGTGATTTGTGGCTATATTTCTCGATTGTTTATCTTTTTCACAAGACTGTATGCTTTGCAGATCGAGCCTGCCTCTTTCAAAATTCAGCGCTCCTAGTTAAAATTCTTTTTTATCTGTAAATAAGAAAGAATTCATCGAATGTATTTCTCGGTCAATGTCTTAAGATCTTAAATCTCTTAAGTTGAAAGACAAAAAGGGATAACTTGGAATAGAAAGTGATATGCTTGTTTGATTTCGAAAATCATTTGAATGAAATTGATGTAATTCATTTTATAATTGTGCCATTCTGGCTGAGGATTAGGTACGGTTCTGATTCATGTCTATTTTTTTTATTTTATTTTTTGACATTAGGAAATGTTTAGCTTATTCATTCTCACCTTTTTATCATATTCCTTACAAACAATAAAATTAAGCATTTATTCTACTAGATAGGGTCGGCTAAGGGTGAGAACAATTCGAGTTCGAGCTGAGCCGGGCACGGCTGAAACTCGGCTTGTCTCAATTCGATTCGCGGTCGAGCTGGCTCATTTCAATTTCGTGCTGGCACGAGCCTTGGTCAAGCCAACACAAACTCTTTAAGAATTGAAATTATTTTGAAAAAAAATTTTCTCACTGAAAAAAATATCTCAGATTACTAAGAACAACTAACACAAATTTATATATAAATAATTACAATAAATAATTAAATATATTATTTATAATTTTAAAAAAATAGAGATCAAGCTAATTTTTAATTATAATATAAATTTTAAAACTAATTTTAAGTTTTTTTATTTTGATTTGCGTAATTCATTTTGTATCATAAAAATATACCATTAATAATTTAATTATCAACCAGTTTTTCGGAGTAAACAATTTAGACACGCTCTCAAATAGTGTATGGTTTTGAGTTAATTTGAATTATTTTTTAAGATGAAAAATAAAATTATTTTAATATTACAATTTTTATTAAAATTGATGTAAAATGTGAAAAATTAATTTTATATGAAATTTGAAATAAATTTAGTATATTATATCACGTATCTCTTTTATAGATTTTGTATTTAGAGGATGTGTATAAGGCTGTTAATTCTGCTCGAAGATGAAAAATCGCTCAAAAATTGAATTGAATCGAATTGAGCTCGATTCAATCTAAATGAGCCGACTAATGAGCTATTTTTTTGACTCGAAATTTTTATCAATCCAATCTTGAGCCGGCATAGGATCGGATAGAGATGGCTCGAAATCGGATCGATTAAAAAAAATAAAAATATTACATATATATATTTATATATATAATTAGATTTAGTATATAGTTTTTTTTCAGTAGTCTACTAGAAGAATTCATTAGACTTTCATTAGAATTTTCTCTATAATCATTTAAATCATATTAATTATAAATTTTTTTTTATCTTTAAATAATAGATCAAAGCAAATAGTCATAATTTAAGCTGATTGAATGACAAATATATTTACACATAATATTTGAATAAAAGATAAAAAATTAATCGAATGTCAGATCGAGCTTAAATCGATAACAAATGAACCAGGCCTAGCTCGAATCGAGATCAGATCGAACTCTTCTCGTTCATTTTCTGGATCGAATCGAAAACTGTCAATTCAATTTTAAGCTTAAGTTGGATCGGCTTGAGATCGAATCGTTAATGGTTCTAGATGTATATGATATAATATATTAAAATTTATTTAATTTTGTTTAAAAAATTCGATTTTTTTGAAACATTTATTTATAAACGAAATAAAGCAGGTTGAACCAAAACAGTGTGGAAGAAGTCTAGAGAAATCCGGCGGGTAATCTTTTTTTAAATTTTTTTTTTCCATAATCTGATCTGTGATTTTTGTCAGATATGAAGGCGGCAAGAATGACCATTCTTGCCGGGTATCTCCTCCGTCGCCAATGCCGCCCACCGTGTACTCCTTCTTCCTCCTCTGCCTCCTCCAAATCATCTTCACCTCAAGCCAATTAGAACCCATCTTCTTTCGATGCTTAGGGGACAGCTACGCCGCTCCAAGGCCCTACGATTCCGCCGTTCGACGCCTTCTCGCCAATCTCACGGCCGGCGCTTCCAACGCCTCAGGTCTCTACTACGCCCAAAGCGCCGAGGTCAGCGCCTCCCCGCCCTCCGAGACCTTCGGCTTCGCCCAGTGCCGCCCCGATGTCAGCCAGCTCGCGTGCACCAGCTGCCTCACGAAGTCCGCCGGCATGGTCACCGCCGATTCCGCCAACGGCGGCTGTGGCCGCCGCGATTCGGCGTACCTCGCCCAGGATCAGTGCCTCCTCCGCTACTCCAACAGAAGCTTTTTCGGAATCGTCGATCAGACCGTGGTTGGCACCTCTTCTGGTTGGCAGAACGCTTTTAATCCAGCTGATTTCATGCTACTGATCAGCAGCTTCCTGTCGAACATCTCCTGGGAGGCCGCAGCGGCCGAATCGAGGTTCGCGGTGGGAGTGGTGAGCGGCACCCCGCAGCCGGAGCAGAGCATCTACGGGATGGCTTGGTGCACTAGGGATTTGTCGAGCAGCGACTGCTTCCGGTGCCTCCAAACGTCGACGGGCAACTTATCTATGGAGTTGGTCGGGGGTCGGGTTACAGCAATGAGCTGCCTTCTGAGGTTCGAGAATTATGTGTTCTTCGACACAACTTTCATCTCGCCGCCACCACCATCTCCGAAATTGTTCGCCGGAGCTGGAGTCCGGAACACCGGCGGTGAAGGTGAGTCGAATTAATCTTTTTTCTTTCAAATTCTAAGAGTAACGATCACCCTGGTTTGGTCTCACCTGAAAATTACCTCCTCTCGCCATGAGTTTTCTTGATTTTGGGATTTTTCACGTAGATCTGTGTGGTCTTGTTCTCGATTTTCTTACTGCCTCGAAAGGAATGGAAAATTACACTTTTCATTCTGTTCGATGATGTGTCTCAATTTGCAATGATGTCTTCATTTTGGTGTAGGAGAATGCAGAAATGCAAAAACGTTCTTTATTATCGCCATCACAGAAGGTGTAGCTCTAGCAGTCCTGACCGGAATCTTCTTAGTCTTACTGACGAGGAAGATGAAGTTGTCTATAACGCCAATGAGTGGGTCTTTCATTATTTCAATCTCTTGAGCATCATAACCAATAAAAGAGTGTAGTTTTCTTTAAATTCATTGAGTATAATTGTCTCTACTTTCTGCTGTCTAGTTCCTGAAAAGAAAGAAGAGGAGATTAAGACGAAGCAATCTTTATTGTTAGAGGTGGGTATCATCAGAGCAGCGACTAGTAATTTCTCAGAACAACATAAGCTAGGTGAGGGTGGATTTGGAGCAGTTTATAAGGTAAGGATACAAAGTGCTTTCTATCAAAATTTCATTCATATTAGGTAGTAATTCTTTCTTACTTGAATCTGAATCAGGGAGTTTTGACAGACGGACAAGAAATTGCAGTGAAAAGGTTGTCAAAGGCTTCTGGGCAAGGAGTAATTGAGTTGAAGAATGAGGTGATATTTGTGGCTAAGCTTCAGCACAGAAATCTTGTCAGATTGTTGGGTTGTTGCTTAGACAATGAGGAGAAACTACTTGTTTATGAATTTCTTCCTAATAAAAGTCTTGACAAAATGTTGTTTGGTATGTTCATCTCTCTCATTGGTTTACTTATTTGCTTTCTTATAGAATATGAATGGAATTGTTTCATACATTGTTGAATTTGTGCAGTTTCATACTTTCTGCATGTAATATATAATAATTTTGATAATGTGTCGTACAGACTCTGAAGGAAAGAAGCAGTTGGATTGGGGAGTGCGATTTAGGATCATCGAAGGCATTGCTCAAGGTCTTCTTTACCTCCATGAGGACTCGCGGTTGCGGGTCATACACTGCGACTTAAAAGCAAGCAACATCTTGCTTGACGGCAACATGAACCCAAAAATTTCAGACTTTGGGCTTGCAAAACTCTTCGGCATCGATGATGCCCAGGGAAACACGAGTCGGATAGCAGGAACATAGTAAGTTTTACAACTCTGTGAGGTCCAGAAATCTTATAATGTGTCAAATCAGCATCATAAATTCTTAAACTTCTTTTAGTGGATACATGGCACCTGAGTATGCATTGCGTGGGTTCTTCTCCACCAAATCAGATGTATATAGTTATGGCGTGCTAGTACTAGAGATTGTCACGGGCCTTAGAAACATTTCTCTCGATGAATACATGGATTACGGGGATCTTCTAAGCTACGTAAGGATTTTTTTTGTTTTGGTTTTGTTTTTATGAATGAAAGAAGAAGAAGAAGAAGAGTTAAAAGTTTGTGTTTCAGGTCTGGGAAAACTGGAAAGAAGGGCAAGCATTGCAAACTGTCGATCCAAGCCTTGGAGATAGATTTGTTTATCAGCAGGCGCTTAAATGCATACAAATTGGGCTGCTTTGCATACAAGAAGACCCAGCGCAGAGGCCGAGCATGGCTTCTCTGGTAGTCATGCTTAGTTCTAGTTCTGTCTCCCTCCCGGAGCCGTTGATGCCAGCATTCCTTCATACCCTTCACAAGGATTTAAGATATTAATTCTTCTCTGGTTGTCACTGTAAAGATCACTCTATTTAATCTTGGATTTTTTTGAAAATGAGTGATAAATTTTTTTTTTGTATCTTTTTGTATACAAAAGTGATTTGGATCTTCTAGCTCAGTTCTTTCAAAACAGATTCTCTTTGTAGAAGGTGAGTTAATCATTTGACTATAAACAAATTTTAGATAGAATCACTTAAGCTCTGCTCTAATGCAATTGCTACAAGAATCCAACAAACATCGATTTTTGAGGTAAAAATTAACTACTAATAACAAACTTCAGATGAAGAAGGCACAAGAAGAAAGTAGAAGTTTTCTTTCTGCACTTTCATGCCTTTTATCCAAGGATGTTTGTTGTTTAGGCCTATCAATGGATCGGGTTCGAGTCAGGTTGATTCCGATCAAGATCTAAATCCATATATATCGAATCGGGTTATGGTTGATCCAGATACTCTCAGGTCAGAAATCGAATCGAGTAGGAACTCAGGTTTTCAAATTTAATTTATTTACAATAAAAGTAATTATTTTTAAGTATTTTTTATAGTCGAATTTAAAATAATATTAATTTATTGAAAATAAAATAAAAAATATATTATATTTTTATGAATTAATTAAATATTTTAATATAAAAATTAATATTTCTAATATATATATATATATTGTGAAATTTAAACTGAGTACTATATACTATAATCTACTGATATAATTTATGAGAATCTTTTATTAATTAATTATAGTGATACTCTTTATTTAAGTATTCCAACAAAAAATTTATTAGCCATAATGTATCTCTGTATAAACTACAAATTAGATTATATAAATAAATTGGGGTCAATCGTAATCTATATCTGATCCATTTATTTGTAAATGGATCGGGACAGTAAATGGGGCGGGTTGATGGATCAAAAAAAAGAATCTATTTGGGGTTTAATCGGATCGAAATTCAGATCTGATTGGGTCAATCCATTGACAGGCCTATTGTTGTTGAATATTGACTTGATTTAGCTAATGGGCTTGGCCCACAATAAAAGGCCCATTAAGGATAAGCAAGCATATTTAAATCTGCTGAAAGTTGAAACATTATCCAATAAATTAAAAAACAATATCCTGTTTCTTGAAAGGGACCCACCTGAACCTCCCACTCAGGTGGGATAACTTAGTTAATTTGATTTCTATAAAAAGAATTAAAAAAAAAGCTAGTTAATTTGAAATGAGCAACCTAAGCAGGGGGGTAAAATGGGTCGACGGGTCAGATTCGAATCGAGCCCGAATCCGACCCGACCCGAATAACCTCAACCTAATCTGATCTATTTATTAAATGAGTCAAAATCCATGATTGGATCTGACTCGATTAATAAATAGGTCGGGTTGGCGGGTCGACCCAACCCGTTTATAAAATATTTTTTAATAAATACCTAACTCGAACCCTACCCGACCCGATTATGTCCAACCTGAATCAGATCCGTTTAATAAATGGGTCAAAATTTATAACTCATACCAAAAATTTACAGATCGAGTTCAGGTCGGATTCACGGGTCGGATTATATATCGTCACCCTAATCCTAAGCCACCAATTCAAATCAAAATATATTACTGTATTTGAGAAGCCACCAGAAGGTTTACTGCATGTGCATATGGGAATTAGGGTTAAAGTTGCGGCATATACTTAACGTGAATTAGAGTTTCGTGTCTGAATTTTCATAGTAATTTATCTTAGTTCTTCTTCACACGTATTGAGATGATTTTGTAAAAACTTGACAGCAGTCGTCCGAAAAAAGAACAAGATATTTTTAATGTATCTCATATGAGATCTAAGACTAGATGATTGTCGTAAGATTTTCTTCTCATATGACTTTTAATATAATAAAATTTCTCTTAGAAGAATAATTAAACTTTAGATTAATTTTCAATCTTTTTATTAAACATTTAAATATTTATATGTTAATTTATTCAATTATCTTAAATTTTGATCATACATCTACCATCTAAAAAAATGATATTAAAGATTGACATACAAATGCTCCAAGATTGTGATTTCAACAAATAATCACGTTAAGAATCAATTCAGTCTCGATGACGCTCATTCGAATGATATTTAGGATGGGATAACTCGCGCAAAAATCAGCACTATTAGTCGATGTAGATATACTCAAAACAATGCGGCTTATTTCTTTGCCAACTATGCTTTTATCTTATCATAAATGTTTATTGGAATAATGCTATTATTATATACATAATAGGCTCTCATGTTTGTATTTTATAATTTGTTAAAAAAATTTATATTGTCATGTAGACAAAATTAACAATTTAATTTATTGGCATCATTGCCTCAAGTGGATTTAAAATTTTAAGTAATTTTATGTGGACTATAAAATATTTATCTTTGTTAAAATAATTTGAGTAATATATATATAATATTCTTTATGGGGCGTTTGGTTCGATATTATCTTGATGTTATGTGATGTTATCTAGATGTCATTTTTTAGATAATTTTCTAAAAAATTATAAATTTTTTTTTTTTTAAGGGATAATTACCTATATGCCACACCATTTAGTTTTATTTATGTCTTACTCATACATTCTTAGTTAATTACGCTATGCACACTCAAAATATTACAAAATCTTACATACATTGAATTAAAATTTAATCAAAATCTATTTGAAAAAAAAAATATTCTATTACTAAATCATTAAAATTATATTTTTACCCTTAATGGTACATATTTTCTTTTCTTCAATACCACACTAAAGCGCTGATTTGTCCTAAAATCAATTTACATCGCGGATGTCTCCTTCCTTTGCTGTCACCTAAATATTAAAGTTTTAGGATTTTCACTCAAAATATATTAAATATCTTTAAAATAATATGATGAACGGCTCAAATTTTTTGTAATCTAACTATAATTTGGTTATTGAAAAATTATGATTACTCATTATAATAGAAATAAGTTAAAATGTGTGTATATATGATTTTATAATATTTTGAATGTGCATAGCATAATTAACTAAGAATGGATGTATAAGGCATAAATAAAATTAAATGGTGTGACATGTAGGTAATTTTTTTTTTTTAAATAATATGATATAACATCGAGATAATATTGAATCAAAAGCTCGAGTGTTATTATTTTCACCAATTTGTACTTTTTTTTTTTTTTGATAAATATTTGATCCAAAATTGCATTGAACGTGCGATGCATCTTTTGATTTTTTGAATGGTAACCGGTAAGTGGTAACAATTCAAATTCCGACGAACTCGTCATCGCCGCCGTAGCCGGTCGAATTTCCGGCTTCTTTTCACCCGTGGTCTCGCTCGCTCTCCTTTCCCGCCAGGCTGTGGCCATGGCGGGTCTTGGGGTTTCGAGCTTGGAGGCAGATCGGGATCGTCCAAACATAGAGGATTATCTCTGTGCGGATTCCTTCCATGAGCCTCCCAAGAAGCTCCACCTGTACTCTTTTCTTTCTCTTCTACCCATCAAACCCTAATCTCCTCTCTTTCTTCTTATTCTGCCCCGGATTAATCGTAATTGTTCTGCTTGTTCAGGAAGGATTTGCTGGACATATCTCCAACGTTGTCCGAGCGATAGTTGATGTGCGTTCGTCGCTTGGATTGGAAACAACTGCCTATTGGCTCTTATCTTCAACTGAATTATCTATTTCGCATATTCGTGTATATTATTTTGTGATATTGAAGATCTAGTAGCCATTTGGTTGCTTATCTGTTGTTCATGTTCTGTAGGATTCATTTACTCGCTGCTTTAAATCAAATTCTCCTGAGCCATGGAATTGGAATGTACATTTGTTTCCTTTGTGGTGCTTGGGGGTGGTGATCAGATGTGGCATTCTCTTTCCAACAAGGTAGCATATGATTTGCTTGCATTTGCACACGCACTTTTCCTTTTTTTTTTTTTTAGAGTTCATTTTATTCGTTGGTTTTTGATTGGTATGCCACTTTCAAAAGTATTATTTACATACACACCATCTAAAGTCTTAAATATTCTTGTATATCACATTTTAAACTTCATATTACACTTGTCATATCCTTTCCATCTAAGTCTTAAATATTCTTGATGTGATTCAAAGTCTTATTTCTTCCAAGTTCTCCAAGTGGAGCATGTTGATCTAAACTATGGCAAGACCTTAATGTCATATCCTTTCCATTAAGAATTGATCGGTGGCCATTTTAGTATTACAGACTAGTTCACGGTTTGAACTTGCGTTAGTGTAATGCAGAAGAACGACATCTCCCTTCATTCACATGGAGTCCCTCACACATATGCATGGAAAGCAACTCCTCCGTGGATTTCACTTGCTGTTTCTCTACCTTCTTCACGGGATCCCTTCCTTGCTCATGGTATTGGACAAGGAAACCGAAGGTCAGATCAGTGGAAATCCTGTATATCCAATTCAGTTATCAACAACCTATAAGACCTCTTCTCTGGATGGGTCTTCACTTTACCTTATATGGTTATGTTGCAAAGTAATTAGCATTTCCCTACACCAGAGGAACAACCACATGCAATTCACCTCATAGATAATGGGAATCCAATTTCTTGTGGATTAGGTAACTCTAAAAACCTAACTGCTAATCTTTTGAATTTAAATTATGACTGATTTTTCTTTGTTTTCAATTGGATTCCTGTCTGTTTCATTGGATTATTTGATTTCTCAAAAGTTGGAACTTATTTTATGTGAGAAATAATTATTGTTGGAATTACTTTATGTGAGAACCCTAGTAATTCCCTTGTAGGAACCACTAACAGCATACAACTTATTCTTGCCAAATTTGCTCGATGGCGATTACGTATTTAAATTTGAGTTAATTTGAAATGAGTGAATATCGAATGGGCTCACTTATTTCTGGACATCGATTTAATTTGGTTGAAGAACCTGAGCTGATTCGGAAGATGTAGATTAGCCATATTTATGTTATTGTATATTTTCTTCATTTATTGTATATGATTTTTATTTTCTGCATTTATTTTGTTGTTTTCAAATTTCTTTGTAATGGATCTCTTGTAAAGTTTTTCCAACTATTTCATATTTTCTTTGTTGTAATGATTAATGAAATCAAATTCAAGTTCGAGTGCAAACCAAGATTCTGGTTAAAAAGTTGATATGCATGATTTTATTCCTTCTCTATTTTGTGAATATATTTTAAAAGAGTAATTGCATTTAGTTGTGATTATTGCCAATTAATTTTTTGGTTTGTGAAATTTACATCTTTTTGTCTCACATCATCCTCATTTTCGAACCACTTTCTAGAGGCATATAAGCTCACAGACTTACCCAAACCTAAGTGGATTAAAGAGACAGACTCTCACTTATATTGTAATAGTCTCCTTCCTCTTCAACTTGCAATTTTCTTCTACTGTGTATGGAAGCACCAGTAGCTCCATTATGCAGAAGACGTTCGCTACCCAAACTTCCAAGTCACTTTGTGCAACTCGAGAACTCTCTGACATCAATGGTCCTATAGATACTTCCCCAATCACTAGTTGAGTTGCCAGATCTTCCTCTTTTTGTGAATAGGAGGGATTGCGCTACTTTCCATCTCAATGAAGACTATATATGAATCACCTTCATTCGGTTTTCTTTCCTTGAAATTCGGTTTTCTTTCCCACATGTCGTGGCTGTCAGCCCTCTACATGTGTGCTAATATCCCTATTTATACATAGGAATTAGGGAACCGTAGAGCTAATAGGCAAATGATGGAAACACCCTTGGTTCTTACAACCATTACAAGTGGCACTTCCCAAATACTTTTGGAGCTAATAGGAATTAGGGCACTTAATCTATGAAGATTCAAATCGCATGCTTAATATCTGTGGAACTCTTCTCAAATACTTTTGGAAGAATACCTGTTTTTGAGGATGTCTTTGTTTGAGAACTTCCTTCTTTGGGGCTAGCCTCCTTTGAGTTCTATCTTCATTGAAGGACTTTATTCTTCAGATTGCCAACCTTTGTCAACAAATGCCTTTTTTCAAAAAAAAAAAATCCTCATTTAAACACGACGAATAACCTTCTTGAAGAACACCGTTATTCAAGGCTATTCGCGCACGAACATTCAAGAACATTGGTCATTTTGTGTCCAATAGGATGACAAGTAACCTTCTTGAAGAATACCTTTCTTCGAGGCTATCCGCACATGAACATCCAAGAACATTGGTCATTTTGTGTCCAATAGGTCATTTTAATCCATCAAATACATACACGTTAAGAGCCACTTAACCAACTTCTATCACAATGGGAGCCACATGCTCTTGGAACTTTACTCAACCATGATAGAAGACGGTCAAGACCATAGGAGCATAACCAATATAAGTCACTTGATCCCGCTCAAACCATCGACCCCGATGCCACTTATTTGTCAAATATTTGGGAGTCGTAGTTGGACCGAATACATTAGTGCATGGACACCTATTATTAACCAAAAAGCTTAGGCTAGTAGGTAATAACCATCACTTGTGTATTAACAACACACCTATTGATAAATATCTGGTATGAGGTAATTTTCTATGTACACTTCCAATAATATAAAATTTTCTTAGGATGAATTGCTTCGCATATCTTGCTCCCATTGAAGATGTTCAAGATTGGAATGCATACTCAAATGACAAAATGCTTAATATTGCCCATTTTTCTTCAATAATTACTTCTAATGCAGATAGTAAATCTTGAGTTAAAAATTTATCTGGAAGGGATGTCTAGCAAATTTCCATGGAAACGCGCCAGCTGCTTCAGTTGATAAACTTTTTTGCTTATATATTTCCACTTTACGAGATTTTTCTTCCATTCATTTTAAATTAAAGTTCACATCAGTCACTATATCTTCTGTGTGGTATTTCATAGACAATTTACAAGCTGGCAATATAGTGCGCATATTTTAATGTCGGTTTTTCTATGTCCACCCTTGTTTCGTTTTACTAATCTTTTTTATGTTACTACTTAGGGAATTGCCTCTCATTCTTTTGTCATATAGTATGCAGTTCTCTACTACTTAGGGCATTGCCTCTCATTCTTTTGTCATATGGTATGTAGTGCTCTATTCTGGCAGGTATTCCAAGGCATTGTCCCATTCCTGCCCATTTACAAGCCGGTTTTGATATTACAATATTTAACATTCGATTCTACTTGTAAAGATGCTTAGTTTATTTGTACTTTATGATGTTGAGCGTAAATGACTACCTATTTTGTAGGCAGTCATTCACCATGCATTTATTCCGGCTTATGACATCATGGGCTGTTGTCTGCGATGTTTGGTACCTCGAACCTCAATATCTAAGACCTGGGGAAACTCCTATTGAATTTGCTGGAAGGTGAAAGTCTTCCTTCAATTCTGTTGTTTTTGCAATAATCTCATTAATCTGTTAGGCTTATTTCTTCTGCATTCGCATTGTTGTAGGGCCAGAGACATGATTGCAGCTCGAGCGGGGCTCAAAAAGGTATCCTGGGATGGGTTCCTTAAATATTTCCGCCCCAGCCCTAAGCTTACAGGATGCCCTCTGAATCTTTAGGCTTCTTATTGCGTGCGATATGCACATTATTACAATAATACATTAGATTTATTTCTAATACGACATGTATCGTATACTTTTTCTAATTTATTTTTCCACCATACCCGTGTATTAAAGCATGCCCGTATTTCTTTAGACGCATATGTGTATGCAAGATGCACAATAATGTATCAAAGCCTAAAAATTACAATGACTATGGCTGCATCTGTATTTTTGTAGAATACAATGACTGCTCACTCACAAGTGTGTGACCATTCTTATATCCTTTTCATTTTTTTTTTTCTAATGCTGAAAATTTCAGACAGCAGATATTTGCTGAGTCTGTGCTGCAGCGGGTGGAGAAGTGAATGCCATCATATTGCCATCGGATATTGACAGGTTTCCCTTTTCAAATAGTTTTCAAAATTCTTCTTTTTTCATCAAAAAAAATATTCTTTCTTTTGTTTATGATTTATGGCCGCATTTCATTTCGTGTTGATTAGATAACCATTATGGTCTTGTTGATCTTTTCCAGTAGATGATCACATGTTCACTGTTCAATTCTATCAGCTGCAGTTTATGATTCTTCTTTTGAAACTTGTTTTTCCTAATATATATAATTGAAGCCTATTACGCTGGGCTCAAAACACGGCCTGAAGTGCCATCATTGTCTAGCAGAATTTGTGGATGTTTGCACAGTTGTACTAAACAACAGAAGGCAAAAAAATTTAGCCATGTCTCGTAATAACAATTTGTGGAAAATTAGGACTGGGGAAGTATGGAGTGCTATGGATGATCCGTGGGTTGACACAGCCCTTTTCTCTAAGTGGCCAACCTTCCTAAATATAAGACAAGGCATATCCCATATAGTAAAAGCTCTATTACGTGAAGATGGGGAGTGGAACGAAGAAAGCCTTCAGCAATTGTTTGGGCCACATTTGACCGATCGCATCATAAGACTTCCACGTCTCGATCCTATGAATAATGATAAATTAGTCTGGTGCCACACAAAGGATACGAGAGCCCCAGGCCCCCAACCTCTGCTCTCTACAGAAGCTCTTTACCAAAACTAGAGGAGAAGGAGATTGGGTTTGGAGGATCAAAATCTAACCTAGAATAGCTATGTTCCTTTGGCGCGTGTGTAATAAAGTTATCCCCACACGTCAATAGTTGTATTGTAGAGGAATCTCTGTCACTAATTCCTGTCCTTGGGGTTGTGATAAGGAAGAAAACCTAGAGCTGAGTGTAAGATGACCAGAGCAGTATTTAAAATTGTGGAATGTCTCATCTTCTATAAACGACATATGCCAGTTACCCAAGCCGATTGTAGGGAGGGAGATAATCAAGAGCCAAGCAGACACTCAACTCAACATATCATGAGAACTACAAACCTGGAGCCGCAAAGCGAAAATGCTCACCAACAGGTGACACAGAATAACACTCTTCAACAACAAATTGAGAGTAGAGAGAGCAGCATGTAGAGAGCAGATATTGCCCATAACTTGAACCAACTACCCTCAGGTACTGAACTAAAGCAGCATATTAGTAGGAGCAATGATAGTGAAAACCAAGGAGAAATGCAGAATACAAAAGAAGTCACTAATGCCAACAAGTTTTTTCTGCAGCAGCTTAATAGTAGTCAACTCTGGGGGGTAGGAGACCCCCCACCAACTAACCATTTGTCTCTCTTTCTTGTGCAGGTCAAGAAGAGAGCTACACAATACCCTGGATGCTCAATTATCCAAACTGCGATCTCAGCATTATATTATATTTGGAGAGCTAGAAACAATCACGTCTATGGCAAGCCCATTGATTCCCCAGCGGTCATTGCATCACTAGCCTTCATTGTTGCCTCGAAGGCCTCACTTCATTCTAACCTAGGGAATTGGGAACCCACAAGCTACACTGGCTTGGGCAATTTACCTTCCTCCTATTGGGTTCCCCCACTCTCAGGTTGGCTAAAAGTGAACTTTGATGGCGCAGCTAAGGAAGATGGACGCGCTGGAGCTGGTGCAATTTTAAGAGATCATCATGGAACCGTGCTCAAAGTTGTAGGCTGAAAATTGATCTCCTTTGCAGCTAAAGACGCGGAGAGAACAGGAGCTTGCGAGGCATTAAAGATAGTGAGCGAATGGATAGATGTGGCAGACAGACTGTGGATAGAGGGGAACTCCTCCTCTGTCATTGTGGATCTTCTCTAAGCAACCAACATTTGGGCTATGAACAGCACCTTTGCTCCTCTCATGCGTGTTTTGCCTTTATTTAGAAGTTATAGGATTTCACATATATATCGCGCTGCAAATAAGGCAACTGATTATATTATTTCTATTTTCTGTAACAGCAATATCCAGTGGAAAGGGGGAATGCCCCTTCCTCCCGATCTTCATGCGATCACAAGCTAGAATCGTCAACTTTATACTTGATGTACTGTTTTACTTTTGAGTAATTTAGGCCTAGGCTGACTTTCAAAAAAAAAAATAGCCATACACAGAATTTGAGTAATATCTTAGTGAGAGAATTTAGTTCAATATTATTTTAAAAAAATTATTTAATTTAATAATAGATAATATTATAAAAAATAATAAAATTATTATTCAACAAATAATATCTCAATACAAAATATCTTAGTACTACGACATAACATATCAAGTATAACAGCCTATTATAGCCAATAGCGATATTTATTCATACTTAACAGGTTTATTTGTATAGTTTTTTTTTGAAATTCGGTCGTAGCCTATAATACTATAACAGTAAATAAAGATACATCAAGTACAAAAAGTTCGATCCTCATTTATTTGTGTAGTTAACATGTGCTTCAAATCACTAAAACAAAAAGCAGCATAAAAGTAAAAATGCTATAAAAAAAGAAGGTTGTGGTGGCCCCCTGAGCCTGCTATTCACTATGAAGGGTCTTTGATTAGAGTATTTTAAGAATTGTTTTAATTTTTTTAAAATAAAAATAAAAAAATTATTTAATATTATAATATAAAATAAAATTTATTATTAATATTTAAATTTATGTGTAATATGAGTTACTGATAAAAGACTTTAAAGTTTATTTCAAATCTACTTGAGATTGAAGTATATTGAGTTTAATTATTAGTATGTGTGTGAGATATAATAACTTATAAGTAAATTACATTCAAGTTTTTAATTTTAAATTGTAATATTATATAAATTTATAATTTTCAATTTTTAATATTTAGGTTTTTGATATAATTATTAATTAATTTTTTAAAAAAAATTATTTATTATCAAAATTATTTAAATTTATAGTTTTATCATTCTCTTTGTGCCGCTTCGTTGATGGGGTCACTTGCTCCCTTCGTCAGTGAGTTTGCCCAAGCAAGAGGTGGAGGAAGAGAGAATAAAATTATAATTTTAGATAATTTTAATAATAAATTAAAAATAATTTAGTTGATAATTATATTAAAAATTAAAAAATTAGAATCGTAGACGTATATGTTATTATGTCTTAGGCTTAACAATTTACATGTAATTTACCTTATATATAATTGGGGCTTGGAAGAGATTTTCGTCACTTAAAGCCTTAAGCCATGCAAATTACGTCCAGGTCTTTGAGTTTAATGCTTAATATTGCACAGATTTACGTTTTTAAAATTATAACATCAGGGTTCTGAGTTTTAATAAATTATCAAATGGATCTTTTTTTTTAAATTTTTTATAACTAAAATTTTTAAATTTACTATTTTACCTCTGCCTCTTTCTCTCTCTCCTCTTGATCCACGCGTGCCCCAGATCGGGAGGAGAGAGAGAATGGCAGGGGCAAAACTGTAATTTTAATAATAAAACAAGAAGAAAAGGATTCATTTGATATTTTATTAAAACTCAGGAATTCTGATGTTATAATCTTAAAAATATGGACTTGCGAAATGTTAAGCATTAAACTCAAAGAACTAGACATAATTTGCCTTTTTTTTATGGTACGGTGCAAAGATGATTCTAAATTGAATTTAAATTTACAGATTTTGAGCAGGAAAGAGGGATCGTAATCGAGATAATTTCAACAATACAAACTGATTTTTGAGTAAAATCTAAATTCTTTTTTTTTTTTTATTATTATTTTGAAGTAAGATGAGCTCATACAATTTGTCACCATACTCTGGATGAATTTATATGCACATTAAAACTTTGGGAGGGATCAACTAAATGTGAATTAAAAGGCCTTCCAACTCAATCACACTGTTAATATCATTGTAATATGAGCCATCAAATAATAGTAAGAACCAAATCACCATTTGATAAGTTTCCCATTCAAAAAAAAAAAAATCAAAGTTTCTCCATTTTAATTTAGTTTAAGTAGGAAATAGGATCGCAATTTGGTCGATGGGTCGGATTCAGGTCAATTAATTTTTTTACCAAGCTCATTTAAGTTGAACCAAACTTAACCTATTTATTAAATAGGCATCAAGACTTATTGAAACTCGTATCTGACCCATTTAATAAACCGATTATCTAACTCAATCCGTCAACTCATTTATTATAATTTTTTAATTATCAAAATTTGATAAATTATTAAATTCATATAATTTAATTAAGAATATTAAAAATACAATTAAATTATGTAATACATATTTTATAATTAATATTAAAAAGTTTAGTAGTTTTGATAAATAGATTATTGCCGTGGTGGATTGTAACTGAGTTGACTCGCTAACTCGTATTTAGGTCCTCCTAGAACAGTCAAAGCTGAGTTAAACTTTTTATGACTCGTACTCGTATAAATTCAATCGAGTTACATTGATGGGTTCGGTTAAAAATCGCTACCCCTAAAAGATACATTGAAAAGGGAGCACTAGTTGCTTGCCATGAGATGAAATGGCAAAGTGAAATATGGCAATCAATTGCTCTCTATTTCTTTTTGAATCTTCAAGCAACAGAAAGCATGAATATGATAATATCCCACAAATATCGTTTGGAATAGACTAACCATCTACCTGCTGTAATGTATTCTTCACAGTTCATATTTTCTTCTTCAAAATTATTAAACTTTGTAAAAAAAAAATTAAATGAATTTTAGTTATCAATAATATGACGCTCATAACCGAAGAGGGCGGGGAGTGATCGCCGGGTGATGTCCTACGAGAAAAGAATCTCTGAGGTAGAGTGCAACTCCTTATAGATTTTTAGGCTGAATAATGAGCGGTGAGAGGAGCACAAAAATGAATTATCCTATATCGAAAAGAGATGAAGATCCTGAGCTGTATAAGTAGATATATAATATGATCTCAAATGATAAAATTAGTATCTTTTGAGGTAAAACTGTGAAGCGTGCTTGGATTGGAGTAGCACTGAGTTCGTTACATAATATATGTCTTATGTTGTTTAATCATATAAAAAAGATTACTTGTTAGACTTTGAGGTACGAAATTTTATTTTTTTGATGATTTATGAATTTTGAATTATTTTTGTTTTCAAACTTTACTTATTTATTCACTTTAGTAATTAACTAAACTTGTATTCAATAATTCCTTTGCCCTTCAGAAATCTTGTACCCTTAACATCCTTTATTTAAAAGTAATTCTAAAGTAACTGTTTTAATAAAAACAATATTAAAATATATTAAGAATTCAAATTTTGAAATTATCTTGTAAAAATTAAAACATAAATTACTTGTTGGTCTTCAGGAAAAACTAACGATTATTGGCCTTTAAAAAATTACATATTGATTTTCGAAGAATTTTTTCTTATCGGGTTAGAGCGGAGCATCATTCTACGTTCAATATTTGACGCCACGTGCATTCGACCCACTTGTATTGCATACCTGATGATTGGGTATCTGTTAAGACGAGAAACAATCAAGATTTTTTACGTGGAAAACTGGCTAGCGGAAAAACCACGGCTCCTTTTCGAGGAGGCTTTAAAGATCACTAGAATCACTTCTCTTCTTTAGTTACAGTATGCTCAAAGGATTTTTTTGGGATTCCAGCCCCCTTTGAAGGCTGTTTACATGAGATATATATACCCTGGCCTGCTCTGTCTAGTCATTTCAGCCGAATAATCTATAGTGCTAGTGGCGGCTCATTCAATGCCTGTAGAGAGCTATTATCTGATTTCTGCTGTACGATGTACAGAGGGTACGACCCGTCAGCGGGAAAACCGCTTTCTTCTTCCAGAACAGTACGGTTCCCAACGGTCAGATGTCTGTCAGATTGGGTCTTTGCTTTTCGGCTTTGAGCTCTTTGGCGTCTTCTGTTCGGGATGATACATCTCTTGTTCGACGTGGAGGTCTTGCTTACGTGGATTCTGCGCAAGTTTCCACGTGGACGGTCCAGACGAAGAAGTGTGGATCCAAATGTAACATGTCCCCCCGGTAGTCGTGAAGCGCATTGATGCGCATGCCCGGTTGCCACATGGGTCTGAGGGGCCTATAAATACTTGTGAAGCATCGGCTGGATCTTCTGTTGATCTGAGGGGAATTGGTGTGATGGATCTCTTTCTAGGAGTAGCTGAGAGTCTTCAAGGAGAGGATCCTGGGACTGGGCCTCCGGGCAGGCCGGATCAAACGGGCGCAAGGCGTCCGTCCGTTCAAGAAGAAGCATCGAAAAAACTGAGGATCCGTCTTTCCAGCTCAGGGGAAGGCGCACGTGCGACGTCTAGGTCTTCTCAGGGTGAAGCACGAGCAGTTCCTCCGGCGGTTGACACGATCATGGTGGCTGACGACGAAGTGCAGCCAAGGAGGGAAAGTGCGGGGGATCATCCTTCCGCGCCGCCTCAGGATGTGCCTTTACCGGAGCGGAGCAACATGACCCCCGTTACTTCCTCTTCGGGCCCTTCTGCTAGTCCGGAGCCTTCGCCAGGGGGGCAGAGAGGCCCTGGGTCCGTCAGTTCGAGCGCGCAATTTTTTGCGCGCAACGTCTGTTCGCATCTTGATCGGATCGAGGGGCGTCTAGCGAGCAGGGGTCAGGCAGCAAGCCTTGAGCAGAAAGCAGCAGCCCTTGAGCAGAAGGC
This sequence comes from Apostasia ramifera, assembly GCA_019297695.1. Classification (NCBI taxonomy): domain Eukaryota; kingdom Viridiplantae; phylum Streptophyta; class Magnoliopsida; order Asparagales; family Orchidaceae; genus Apostasia; species Apostasia ramifera. The sequence goes on from JAEMOT010000222.1 coordinate 41,027, forward strand.
AGCAGCCTACGAGCAGAAGATGGAGGAAATCCTCTCTCTTCTTCGGAGGCTGGAACCGTCCGAGGCGGAGAGGACAATCGTTGACTTGGAGTCGAAGTGTGCTCGCTTCGAGGACGACCTGGAAAGGGCGGCCGCCGAAATTGAGGAGCTGAAGAGAGAGAGGGGCATGCTGGTGTCCCGAGTCGAAGAGCTGGAGGAGGAGGACCGTCGTCGAAGAGAGGTTGCCCGGACTGTTCGGGGTCTGCTTGCAGAGTTGGAGCCGGGACTTTCCTCATAATTTTTTTTTTTTGTTGAAGATGTAAAAGAAAATCATTCTAATGAGATGTTCGTGATATGTGTCTCTTTGCTTTTTTTTTTTTTGATGTGATCGTTTTTGGAGTTCGCGCCCGTATGTGAAGTTCGCGCCCTTTCCATTTTGAACTTTTAGTTTTAGGCGGCTAGGTGTCAGTCCTCGGGGATCGGAACCGTCGGTTCCGCGGGCTATATATTATATAAAAAAGGTGAGGGACCGACTATCTGTCCCTTCTTTCGCCTGTTCCTCCACTTTTAGTTTTTTCAAAATGGTTAAGAAGTCGCGCAGCAGAGCGAAGGACATGTGAGCAGATTACCACGCTCTTCGAGGTAAACTCTGTGTCTTACCTGCCCATACTTTTGAGACGGAGGTGCTGGAAGTGTGGGGGAAAGACCCGGATGTTGGCTTGGAGTACCCGTCTGAGGAAGCAAGGTTCAGGGCCCCGCCGGAAAGGAAGGTGGTAGTGTGCCTTCATCACTTGCGCGGAGGGCTATTTCTTTTGTTCCAGCCGGAGTTTGTCAATGTTTTCAATCACTTCGGCATCGTTCCGATGCAACTCCGGCCGAACGCTGTCACCATGGTCTACTGTCTGGCCAAGGAGCTGCGGCGCCGGCAGATAGCTTGGGATGTCGAGATCTTCAAGGTTGTTTTTCGATGGGAAGCTAACCCCCGTCTACATGGGTGTTTCGTCCTGAAGGGTAGGCACTGCCAGGTTTTCAGGGTGAGGGACACCGGCTTCGCAGACTGGTACAAGAGGTTCTTTTTCGCCGATCTTGGCGGAGTAAGGTTTGCCGAGCCACGAAGGGTAGGTGAGGCGAGGTTTCTGGGAGAAGGGATTGGTTGTGAGGATTCTCGTTTTCGGGAAGTGGATGAGATCCGAAAACGTGTACATGATGCGGAAGATTATCTGCGTGAGCTGGAGGTCGATGTGCGAGAGCACACGAGTGAGTTTTGGTAGCTCATGCATTTTCTTCTCTTTTCGGTTTTGATGTTAACTTTGCTTTTCGGTTTGTATTGCAGGCCAGCCGGGGCTCGAATTGGGATGGTTCCGACTTTGGCAGATAGGGAACAAAAGGGTTCCGCACGATCGGCCGGGGCCTTCCCGTCTTCCGGCGAAAAGGAGGCGCATCGTAACTGGAGCGTCGGGGGGAGGAACTTCGGCTTCGCCTCAGGCTTTCGACGTGGATAGGGATGACCTGGCGTATATAGACGACATACAGGTCAGTGATGATCCCGAAGAGCTGCGGGGAAAGCATGGAGGCGAGGTTGGGTCAGACACTGAAGCACCGGATTCTGTTGGCCCAAGTGTTGAAGAGTCCGCGAGAGGTGTTCGGGGAAGGCCTCCTCCAGTTGTTCCCGAAGGGAGACCTGATTCGGTGACGAGGCTTGGCGCCCGGGTTGCCGACTTGTTGGAGATATTCACTAGGGAGGCCATGGCTCAGGAAAGGATGGCGAAAGAGAGTGGACTTCGGTATCTGGAGTCGGAGCGTCAGCGCAAGCTGGCCGAAAAGCGTCTCCGTTTGGCGATGCAAGGTCTGGAGGAGTCCAGTCGTCGAGAAGCCGATCTTCAAAAGATTTTGGAGGAGACACTTGATCATTCCAGGCAGGTTCGTGAGGAAGCGGTTGTCGAATTCCGTCAGTCCCTTGAATTCAAGGCGTTTATCAAAGGGGCGCTGGAGAGCTCGGTGAACATGTTTGGTCCCGCTCTCCTCGATCGGGGACTGGTTAGCCGCGAGGATCAAAAAGGGCTAGATATGAATGAGTGTATTCTTTCGGGGAGTCGTTCGTACCAGTGTCCCTTCTTTAACATGTCTGCTGAGAGAATGGGATGGATGTTTGCCTTCGTTTCGAACATGAAGGCGGTTATCCCTCCTACTAAAGCCGAAATGGAGGCGGTCGCCAAAGGGGTTCCAGCTCCGGAGGAGGATCCAGCTTCACGTGGGAAAGGGATTTCGGAAGAGACTTCGGAAAGCCCCATGGTCGTTTCTCCACTTCGCTCGCGGGATCCACTGCAGGACATACCGTGGACTCCTGGTGCTGATTTGATGGTAGATTCTGATCCGGAGTCTTTCGAGGAGGAGTAGTATTTTTTGTAACTTTTTCCCTTTTCTTTGTAAAACAACTTTTCGTAGTGCAAAGTTTCATGTAATGCAAAGTTTTGTTTTTGCACTAGATTTCTGTTTATGAATCCTTGTTTGGTTTGGTAGGCCAAAGACTTCGAGAACGCCTTGGCGCTAAGTTGGAAATTTAGGCCAGGGACTTCGAGAAGGAGAGTGCCCTTGACTGCCAGTCGCCTTGGCGATAAGTTAGAATGTTAGGCCACTGACTTCGAGAAGGGGAGTGCCCTTGACTGCCAGTTGCCTTGGCGCTAAGTTAGAATTTTAGGCCATGGACTTCGAGAAGGGGAGTGGCACATGGCTGATAGTCGCCAAAAGACTTGTCTTCATAAGATCATGTGATACAGTGGTTCACGAGTAGAATTTTCTGATGTCGTTGCAGCTCCAGGTCCTTGGCAGGAGGGTCCCATCATGCCTTGATAGTTTGTATGTGTTGGGGTCGAGTACTATGCGGATGACGAAAGGGTCTTCCCAATTGGAGCTGAGTTTCTTTGATGTCATGTCTCGGCCAGCGTTATTTTTTAATTTCAAGACCAGGTCGCCTTGTTGGAATGGTCTCCTGTTGACGTGCTTGTTGTAGTACTTTTCGATCCTTCGCTTATGTTCTGCTTGTCGAAAAGCTGCCAGTTCTCTGTCTTCTTCGAGGAGGTCAAGCTCGAGCCTCCTTGCACTCTCGTTTTGTTTTTGCCAATCAAGAAGAGCAAGTGGGTCGAAGGTGCTAGCATTTTCGACCCGGGGGGAGTAAATGTCCAATTCGACCGGGATGAGAGCTTCTCCCCCGAAAATAAGCGAGAAAGGTGTTTGACCCGTTGCTGCTGTTGGCGTGCAGTTGAGTCCCCAGATTGCCGCCGGGAGCTCGGTTGCCCATGACGAGCCAATCTTGTCAATTCGTTTCCTCAGGGTGTTGAGGAAGTTTTTGTTTAACGCCTCTGCCTGGTCGTTCAATTGCGGGTGTCTAACTGATGCGAAGCTCAGGTTGATACCATTTTCAGAGCACAGATTTCGAACGGTCCGGCTGGTAAAGGCGGTCCCGTTGTCGCAGATCAGGGAGAGGGGGACGCCAAATCTGCATACGAGCTGCGTCCAAATGAAATTTCTGACCCCTGTGCCTGTTGGTTGGGCCATTGCCTTCGCTTCGACCCATTTCAAAAAATAGTCAGTTGCTAGCAATACGTGGCATAGGTTCTTCCAGGATTTTGGGAATGGTCCCAAGAAGTCAAGGCCCCACATCAAAAATGGCCAAGAGCTGGTTATGGGGTGTAGTTGACCTGCTAGCTGTCTATGTATTTTCGAGTAGATTTGGCACTGAGGGCATTTCTGGCTGAATTCTTTAGCGTCCTTCTGGAGGGATGGCCAGTAATATCCTTGGCGTAGGACTTGTAGGGCGAGGTTTTGCCCTGCGGCGTGGGTTCCGCAGTCTCCGGAGTGGATCTGTTCAAGTACTATTTTTGAGTCCTCTTCGCGGATGCATTTGGCCAGGAGCAGAGAGTAGCATCTTCTAAACAGTTGTCCTTGGGACACAATGTATCTGGCGGCTTTTACCCGAAGCCTGCGGGCCTTATGTCTGTCGTCGGGAAGCTCTCCCGTCAGGATATAATGCCGGATGTCATCTATCCAGCTTCCGCTGCTGGGGTTGATGTCGAAGACCTCGGGGTCTTCGAAAGCGGGGGACTGGATGTTCAGTGCACTACCGTTTTCTACTTTGGCTAGTTCGTCTGCCAGCGAATTCATCTCGCGGGGGATGTGGAATAGGAAGACCTTGGCGAAGTGCTGGAGGAGAGTTTTTGCTAGTAGGAAATACTTCTTGAGCACTTCGTCCTTTGTCTGGTAGGATCCTGTCAGCTGGTTCACCATTAATTTGGAGTCGCTGTAGACATGGAGGTGTTGCGCCCCGAGTCCCTTGGCGAATTTGAGTCCTGCAATGAGGGCCTCATACTCGGCCTGATTGTTCGTGACGGGGAAGTGTATCTTCCCTGATCTTTGGAGTCGAACTCCCCAGGGGATGGTGAGGACGATGTCGATTCCTTGGATGCGTTCGCCGGAGGCCCCGTCTACATGAAGGGTCCAAGTCTGCAGCTTTTCGGGAAGTTTGGGCTGTTCGGCTGTTGTTAGTTCGGCAACAAAGTCGGCGAGTGCCTGGCTCTTCGTGGCTGTGTGTGGGAGGAAATCGATGTCAAACTCAGAGAGTTCGACTGCCCACTTTTGCAACCTTCCAGAAATTTCGGGGGAATGGAGTATTCTTCGGAGGGGCTGATTCGTCATCACCTTGACAGGGTGAGCCTGGAAGTAATGACGTAACCTGCAGGCAGCAGAGATCAGCGCAAAAGAGAGTTTTTCGAGAGGAGGGTACCTCACTTCGGCGCCGTGAAGGATGTGGCTGATGTAGTGGATCGAGTGTTGCCGGTCAGCCTCTTCTCGAACAAGTACTGCTGATACCGAATTGTCAGTAGCACTGAGGTAGAGGAGGAGGTCTTCGTTTTGGATTGGGGCGGAGAGCAGCGGTGGTGACAACAGGTGTTCTTTCAAAGACTGGAAAGCTTTCGCACAATCCTCACTCCACTTCTGGTTTTCTCCTCGAAGAACCTTGAAGAAGGGGAGGCAGCGTTCGCCGAATTTTGATATGAATCTGCTGAGCGCCGTCACCCTTCCGTTCAATTTCTGTATGTCCTGAACTGTTTGAGGTGGCCGCATCTCTTGTATGGCCTGAATTTTCTCAGGGTTTGCCTCAATCCCTCTAGCCGACACCATGTGCCCCAGGAATTTGTCGTATGATGAACCGAAAATGCTTTTGAGGGGGTTAAGTTTGATGTTGTAAGTTCAGCAAGTGTCGAGCATTTCGCGAAGGTCTTCGATGTGTTGATTCACACACTTGCTTTTTATTAATACGTCGTCGACATATGCTTCTATGTTCCGCCCCCTCTAATTTTTGAACACTGCATCGATCATGCGCTGATAGGTCGCACCTGCATTCTTCAAGCCGAAAGGCATCACTTTGTAGCAGAAGGTTCCCTGGTCGGTGATAAACGAGGTGTGCTCTTCGTCGTCTTCGGCCATTCAGATCTGGTGGTAGCCTGAGAAAGCGTCGACGAAACTCATTACTGAGTACCCTGCCGAAGAATCGACGAGCCTGTCTATTTTCGGTAAGGGGTAGAAGTCTTTTGGACAAGCTTTATTCAAGTCTGTAAAGTCTACGCACATCCGCCACTTTTCGGAATTCTTTTTTACCACCACCACGTTTGCGAGCCATGATGGGTAGGTGATTTCTCTAATGAACCCCACGGCCAGGAGTTTTTCGACTTCTTCTCGAATCGCTCGTTGTTTTTCGCCGCCGAAGTTCCTCTTCTTCTGCCTGACGGGGGTTACTCCTGGTTTGAGGCTTAGCCGATGTTCGGCTATAGCTCTATCTATTCCTAGCATGTCACTGGGTTCCCAGACGAACACATCAAAATACTCAGAAAGTAGGGCCGCCAGAGCGGGCTTTTCAATATCAGGAAAATCCTTGGAAATGAGTACAGTTTTTCCGTCGGTGACGGTTACATGGTCGTTTTGTTCGACCGGTGGCAAGGAGTGGTCTCTCGGGTCCATGTGGTCCGTGTGGAGGCGCGCGTTTATCTCGAAACATTTGCTGGCTCCGGCCTTGTCCCCCCTGATAGTCGCGACGCCGAACGGCGTGGGGAACTTCACGCAGAGGTGGTAGGTAGACGCAACCATCTGGAACGCCGCCATTGTAGGACGCCCTAAGATTGCGTTGTAGCCGGAGGGAGCATCCATGATGATGAAGTCGATCTCCCTCTCCAGTCTTCTGGGACCCCCTTCGAGGGCGACACGCAGAGTGGCGTATCCGGCAGGTCGGTAGACGTCGCCGGAGAAGCTGGAGATCGTCATGGATGGGGGGAGAGGCTTGCACGGACCGACGCCCATCTCATTGAAGGCGTAGAGATACAGTATGTCGACTGAGCTGCCGGTGTCGACCAGGGCTCGGTGGACATCGCAAGCTCCGATTTCGGCGATGACCACTATGGGGTCGTCGCGATTTATCCCACATTTGGGAAGGTCCCCTGCAGTAAAGGTGATATCAGGAAAAAAGGGGGGTAGTTCGACAGTGCATACCTCCCGATATCTTCGAGTTCTAAGACCGTCGTGGTAACCGAAGATTGAAAGGACGGCCTTCTTGCCGTCGGCCTTCGATGTGGTTAGGGGCGAAGAGATGACTGCCCGCGGGTCGTTGTTTGGAAAGAGCGGTCGTGCCGCTTTCGGTAGGGGCCCCTCGATCCTCTTGTACCCGGTGAGGTAGCCATTCTCTATGTACTCGTTGACGAGCACCCGAAAAGAGCGGCACTCGAAGAGAAGATGACCGTAACACCGGTGGAACTTGCAAAACTTCGTGGGATCCTCACCGGGTTGCAGTGGCTGGCGTTCGCCGCGATTCTTGATGAAGCCTTTATCGCTGAGGATCAAAAAGATTTCTTCGATAATGTAGACTGGATTGGCTGGCGTGGGTGCTAGTCTCTTCTGTGGGCATTTCGATGCGCTCTGCGCCTGGTTGCTGAAGCGGGCCTTCAAGGGGTAGAGCTAGAGGAAGGGGTCTCTACTGTTGGAGGAGGGCTGGCAGATTTGCCAGGAAGGTGTTCATCGTTTGGGTGAGGGTGGCGACCGCGTTCGTCAGTGTCTGAAGCTGTCGGTCGTCCCTGGTAGGATCGTCCTGGGGTAGGCGTGTCGCCTGTTGTTCGCCAGGTGGTGGAGTATTTTCGCCATGAGTGTTCTCCATGGGTGTGAAGGGATCAAGTTCGATCCTGCGTGAGGGCACCAAATTGTTAAGACGAGAAACAATCATGATTTTTTACGTGGAAAACCGGCTGGCGGAAAAATCACGGCTCCTTTTCGAGGAGGCTTTAAAGATCACTAGAATCACTTCTCTTCTTTAGTTACAGTATGCTCAAAGAATTTTTTTTGGATTCCAGCCCCCTTTGAAGGCTGTTTACATGAGATATATATACCCTGGCCTGTTCTGTCTAGTCATTTCAGCCGAATAATCTACAGTACTAGTGGCGGCTCATTTAATACCTGCAGAGAGCTATTATCTGATTTCTGCTGTACGATGTACGGAGGGTACGACCCGTCAGCGGGAAAACCGCTTCCTTCTTCCAGAACAGTACGGTTCCCAACGGTCAGATGTCTGTCAGATTGGGTCTTTGCTTTTCGGCTTTGAGCTCTTTGGCGTCTTCTGTTCGGGATAATACATCTCTTGTTCGACGTGGAGGTCTTGCTTACGTGGATTCTACGCAAGTTTCCACGTGGACGGTCCAGATGAAGAAGTGTGGATCCAAATGCAACAGTATCAAAAAAATACACCGCTCGAATTTAATAATTTCTAGCCTTCCCAAGAGTTAGCTTTTTGTATTTTTTCAATTTTATTTTCGTAACATTTTTTTACTTTCCCAACATAAAAGGTTCGAATAATTTTTTTTAAATTAAAATCTAATGCTAAAATTTAATTTACCACAAAATTTTAGTGTTGAGTATTTTTTGTGATAGAAAGTGTAGGACAAACTATTGATAGCTTCTATTATTAATTGGAGCAATTAAATATATATCATTAAAATTTAATTATTTTATATATTTGATATTCAAATTTTTTTTATTATTATTGACGTAGGATGTGGGAGATCCCAAGAAACACCAAAAAAGAGAGAGAGAGTCCTAAAAGACGGCAGCGCACAGAGGAATAAGCCTGATAGTTGAGGCTTAAGAGAAAGAGAGTTCGGGGCATCCAGAAGAGCACACAATAATTTAAGGTAGTTTAGGGAGGAAATCCCTACGTCCAGCGATCAGCGAAAAAGTTTCACTAATGGAAAAAGGTAGCCGTGAAGGCTAATATAAAGAACTTACAAGAGGGAGAGAGAGAGAGAAGGAGAAAAAAAGAGTTTTTCTTGTTCTCAAGCTCCTGCTTTACAAAAGGTGATAGAGAAGGGATTCTACTCTTCCTGGGGCGAGTCCTCCTCTTCTTATCTGTTGATCCTAGATGCTCGATGCCGGATCTTCTACTTGAAGACTGTTTAGAGGTATTTGTAGGCGATAGATTGCATAACTGTGTTCTGATTTTTCAGGGGAAAGGAGGTGAACAAGCTCTGAGCTCGCGCCGCTTGTCGGCCGCCGGAGGGACAAAAGCTGCAAAAGGAGGCTTGGTTGACCCCTTTCCCCAGAAGCTGATTGTGACAGGCATTGTTTTGTAACATCATCATCGATGTTATCAGGGATGGTCCTGACTCGTCATGGACGAGGCTTGGTTGACCCCTCATGTCCAAGGTTTGATTGAACCCTCGTGTCCGAAGTTTGACCGGGGTCAGAAACCTATGAGACAGATAGATGGATTAGTAAGTAAATAAAAGCTAAATGTCGGCTAGGCGTGGGTGTACGGCAGAAATGCAGCGCTGGAATCACGTCTTAACAATTATATATTAATTAAAAAATTATATTAAAATTATATTTCACATATATTTTATGTCACAAAATTGTTATATGTATGTGTAATAAAAATTATAGTTTTTAAATAATTTTTATAAAAAAATTGAGTAATTCATATGTAAATATATAAATTTTAAAATCATATAATATATATAATTATTGCCCT
>JAEMOT010000222.1:50146-64610 GCA_019297695.1 Apostasia ramifera
CTTAATCGACCAAATTTCAACCTCGCGGGGCCTCGATGTCGGAAATCCCAAAGACGGTGAACTTCGGCATCACTTTTCCTACAATCCACCTTCTCAATTTCTCGATACAGCCTTCTGTATACTGTTCCATTCATCAATTCTGATGTTAAAATTTCCGGCATACCAGGATTTCGTTTCTTCACCCGGCGTGCGTCTCGTTAAGTACAGCGCCGGAGAAACCAAATCCGGAGGTTTCGGCATGGCCTCTCGCTACGGGAAGAGCGAATCAGACGCCTCCGATGGCTTCGTCTCTCTTGACGTGGCAAGCCTCTCGCTCCTCGCTACCTCCGCCGCCAGAACAGGGGAAAGCGATTCCAGCACCAGTTACCGCGCTCCGGTATTTCTCTTTCCCCGCACCCTTCCTCCTCTCCAACTGCCCTTTTTCTTTCTTTTATCCATCTACCATACTTTATAGTTCCTGAAGACCCTTTCTCGCAAGGGATCGCAGGGCGGAGGGGAGACAAGTGCGGCAGACTCGACCACAGCAATCGGTAATTAATTAAGCTTCCCCTGCAGATTAATTTGTTCGCTCTACTTCCCCTTTTGGATGAAATCCGCCGAGATGTTCTTCAGAATAAGTCATTTATGAGAGTTTCTTCTTGAGATTTGAATGATCCCAGCCACCGTCTTACGGCTGCAATTTGTTTTTTCGAATTCTGGTGAGCAGATGGGGGGAACTCAGCTCTTGTAGTGCACGTCTCGGGCGACGGTGATTTCGGCACGCTACTACCTCTTGCAACGAGCCCAACAGCGGGAGTCGCCGGAGGCGCGGCTCGTTACCGGCGCCTCGGCGTTCGCCGTCCGTCGCCGTGGCTCGACCCCCGTCGAGTCGTCGTCTTCTTCGCTACACTGTGAGTTCTCTTGATGAATGTTGATTCGAACTTTCAAATTTTCAACTCAGGACCGGTGACCCAGCTATTATTAGTAATTTTAAAAGAATAAATCCCATAAAAAACTATTTTCTAAAAAAAAATCCCATAAAAACATTTTTAAAACAGTTAAGGGATAGCCAAATTTTGCTTTTTAATTACAAAAATATAATATTTATTTTACCGTTATTCTAAACAAACTCCAGTTTTAATATTTCTTTTTATTTCACATTATGTATAATTCTCGATATACCAATTAATTTTAATTTTTATCTTACATAATTTCTAATGTAATTAATTAAAAAACTATATTCATCCAATTAATCTTCTTAAATTTTTAAGTCATCAGTTTCTAAATTTATATAATTACTGTATAATTACAGGATGAAAATTATTATTCGATGTAATATAATAAAAATAAAAAATTCATATAGTCCATATTATTTAAGTGAAATAAATGCATAATTATAATCTGTCAATAATAAAAATATATTTTAGGAAAATTACACATGAGTCTCCGAATTTAGAGCTTAATAACATATAAGTTCAGATTTTTTAAATTGTAACAACGAGATCCCTGAGTTTTAATATAATTATCAAAGAGATATTATATTAATTTTTTTATTATTAAAATATTTTTATAATTACTATTACACTTCCCCCTCTCTTTTCTTTCGATCACTGCACGTGCAAGGCCATGCGGATGGCCGTTGCCGGCCTTGCAGCCTCACCCAACACGAGCAAGCGCCAGCGCTGCTGGTGGGAGCCCTTTCGCAGCATGCGCAAGGGTTGCCGGCTGCGATCAACTACGGTGCATCTTTTAATTAATAATTATATAATTTTATATAAAATTATTTATAAATATATTAAAAAAAATAATTACTTTCTTTAAATAATATGACATAACATGAAGATAATATTAAATTAAATGTCTCCTTAATATTATCTTAAATTATATTAAGTTATATAAAAAAAATAAATTATTTAGTTTAATAATATGTGTAGTTAATTTTTAAAAAATTATAAAATTATTACTAAAAAATAATATTAAAATACTTAAATAATATAATATAATATTAATATTGAAGTGCTCCCTTAATTCAAACTCATCAAAAAAAATTTTACTTGAAATTATTTTTTATCTATATTTCAATTTCAATCAAAAATCAAATTTGTTGACCGGTCCGCACGTGACGTACGGGCACGCCAAGGCAAAAACTTGAACCTGGCATTGATGAAAAGTTCCCTTTAATCATTTCCTGCCTATTGTATTTGGAGGAACTTATTGATCATTGCTAATAATAGTTTTATATTATTTGAGAAAGAAATGATAAAAAAGACAGAATTAAAAAAAGAAAGATAAAAACTTTTCACAGATGATATAAATTATAAATTTAAAAAAAAATTAAAAAAAAGAGCAATAGAAGAAGAAAAAGAGATAAGAAGTTGTGCACGTCGTATCAAGTTGAATCCTTATGGGCCGAAAAGCTAAGGAACTTGAATAAATTTAGGAAATTAGGAAGACCGGATGAGAGAGAGGACTAGAAAAAGAAAAATCCTCCCCTCTGCATTAAATGAAAATATTTATAAAAATAAAAAAATTAATATAGCAAATACAATTTATAATTCTTATTAATGAGAGATATTTTAGGAACAAATTTGCTAATCAACCAGCACATACTAGGGGACTGTCATCTATTAGCTGAGACCTACCTTCTCAAGCTTACACACGACACTGTGAAGACATGGTCAAATAAAACAACATTAATTGCTATTGTTAGGAAAAGTGAGAGAATAAGGGAGAGTTTAATTCAACTAGGTCGTTCAGATAAGCTATTCAACTAAACTATTCAACCGAATGGTTCAACTGGGCCAATTGGCTCTAGCTCAGCTCTATCCCCATAAGAGTTATTCGGCTAACCTAAGTCAATTGAATAGTTTGTATTCTGGAACTATTAGAAGTTGTTTTGAGTCTGATCTCTTTCACGTGAACAATTGAATCAATATAACATTTGATTTCCTAACATATATATTTTACTATTCATATTCAATGTTTAGCAATCTTTTTCACCGTTTACTTTTTATCTTATTTATTTAATTTTATAGTCATAGTTCGGTATTATATTTCAAATTTTCATACCATAATATTTATGTAAGTATATATATGAATGTATAAATATTTTATAAATATAACAATAATAACAATCAAGTCTTTATCTTAGTAGACAAAATCGGCTATATAATTATTTATTTTTATTATACTCTGTCAGTGAACAAATACTTATTTTATTCTAAATATGTAAAATTATTTTTTTATATATATATTTTAAATTTTTTTGGTCTCTTTATTTTTTTTAATAATGGGTCATATTTAATAACCTAAGCTTTTTTAAAATAATTTAAAATTTTGTACTGGAGTTTAAATCAAAATACTTATAAATCAATAACAAAAAATTTAATCTTCACGAAGATAAGATCATCAAAACATCCATCATAAAATAGGAAAAAAATCTATGGATAAGAATATTCATTTTGAGTTTAGTATATTATCTTGCTATGATTGGTTGTAGCCCTTCTTCGCTTTTCATTTGCGTACAATGGTTGCATTTATGAAGTAATTTAACAAAAACTTTACATAACGTTCATAGAAAATTCAACTATGAATATGTTAATCATCCAATAATAATAATAACTATAAATTTTTTATTTTCATTACATTTTATCAATTAATATATTCTTATTTAAGTATAAGTAAGTAAGATCACTCCTTATAGTTTCTTGTCATATCTTCTTTAGTTTTTCTCTTATTCTTTGTATATAGATAAAATTTAATAACTCGATTTTCCTAACTGAATGTTCAATTAGGTTATGATTTATATGTCCAAACTATCTAAGTCGATTTTCTCTAAGTTTATCTTCAATTAGTGTAACTTCAACTTTCTTACAGATATACTCATTTCTCATTCTATCCTATCGTATATACACATACATCTACCTTGACATTCTCATTTTTGTAAAACTTATTTTATCTATAGCGCTTACTCTTTTTGATAATTTGATTATCAATTATCACATCACTAATATAAGTGCTTCTTTCTTGTCTAAATATGCGCTTCATACATTCATTTTTTGATTTACTAAGACAAAAAATTTTAAATTCTAAAGTATTTCTCCAAAGCTTAAGTTTTGCTTTGACTCCCTCTTTATTTTTATCAACAAAGATAATATCGCTATAAAAAAAATAAGAATAATATCATCTGTAAAAAGTATACACTAAGGCACCTCATCTTGGATATGTCCAATCAAGACTTTTATAACAAAAGCAAAAAGAGATAGACTTAAAGCTAAGCCTTGATGTAACCCAATTGTAATAAAAAAAATTTAGTCAAATTTTTTTATATACAAACAATTCTTTCATACATGTCTTTTATAATTTAAATATAAATAGTGTAAATTTTGTTTTTCTAAAAATTATATTTACACAGCAACAAATGCCAAATTGAAACATCAATTTTCATCCTTATATATATACTATTTCACACGCGTTAATCTGCACTCCTACACTTGCTGAGTACGTACTGTTTATGATAGTAGGGAGAAGACGGTGAAAATATTAAAAAATAGAGGAATTTAAATAGATGATACATTAATTATGAAAAAGTACATATTTTATCGTCAAAAATAAAATATCATATATATCACATTAAAATCTTACAAAATTATAGATTTTACACCTCTAGATAAAACAGTTCTATACTTGAAATCTAGAGTTACACAACTATAACTTATAATTTAAAATATTAAATTATATGTCTCAAATTATTTTAATATTAAAAATTAAACCTCAATTCCTAAACATTAAAATCTTAAATTACTCAATTTAGTGATATAAAAATCTCTTTTATGGAATTTTGAATCATCACAACAGAACAAGATTTATAAAAATAAATAATTAATTTTATTTATAATTTTTTCAAAAATATAATGTAAAATATATAATATACATAATATTTTATTTTTGATTGTGAAATATGTAATTTTTCATAATTAACATATCTTTTATGTAAATCTTTCTAAAAAATATTATATGTATATATTTAAATGTTTGTTTTAAGATATTTTCTCTTTAAATATAGAAGTCTTTTTGCGATTCATATGTTAATCACATATTTTAACATATTTGTAAATTAATTAATTGATTTAACTTGTAATGAACATTTTAAGTATTTCTATTAATTCTATTTGTGATTTAGATTTTCTAGTGAAATGATATGATAATTGTGATTTTAAAATCTGTTCTGCTAAATTAATTATCTAATGGTAATCCGGTGAATTAAAGCTTATTATCATAATTGAATAATTTATTTATTAATTTTTATATGTTGGAAATTCACATCACCATTTATCCTAGTATATTAAAAAATTAGTTGTGATTCTGATATATAAGTGATTATGTTTACCCATAAATCTAAGCTATAGGTTGAAATGTATATATGCATATAATTTATGTATTAGCTTCAACTTAGACATCCTAACAAATAGTATCAACACAGATAGTTCAACTAGGATTAAATTGTTCGTGTGAATGCTATCATATCCTACCATGGCTAAACTAAAATTCAAAAGAAGAATGACTCTCGCGATGGCTATAAATAGTTGAGTGAGCTTTTAAGTCTGCAGGTGGTTTAGTGATCAGTTCTTGATAAATATGCACATGATAGACTAAAGTGAACTATAAATTGAGAAAGATTGATATAAATTGATTCTTATGTGAGAGAAATTTATTAGGAATAAATATGAGTAGCTATCTCGCATTAATAATTCAACAAGAAGTTATCTTGATATACAAATCTGACACGCACCCATTCATTGGTTTGAACTTTTAGGCTCTGTTTGGTAATAAGAAAAAAAAGTAGATTTGGTTGGAATTTTTAGCGATTTTTGAAAAATGTATATGATGTGAAATAAAGTAAGTTAGTTATATTAAAAATTGTATATGATGTGAAATAAAGTTGATTGATTTATTGAGAATTGTATTGGATGTGAAATAAAGTGATTGTTTAATGTTGGAATTTGTGTGAGATGAGATATAAAATAATTTTTTAAGTTTTTTTAAAATAAATTTAAGATTTTGGCCATGGGTAATTTTAGCCATGATTTTTAGTCCATTGCCAAACAGGGCCTTAGGTTCATGCAACAACTTGTGTATTGTGCTGCATTTAAGCCTCCAGAATTCTCTCTTAGCAATTGTATTAGCAGTTATTTTTCTTTAATTAAAAATATTCATCTATTATTGGTTTCAGGTCGAGCATGGGAACGCTTATCCTCTTATACTTCACATTGTCAATGGGAAGGATGGAGGATGGGGATGCTAATGCTGGGTGATCTCATCCTTACTCTGAGGATGAAGAAGGATAAAGAGTATATATACGTACATAAAGAATGAACGAATGAATGAATGAATTCATTATCTGTTCAAGCATAGTTCCAAGCTTTGTTTCATTTCACTAAAGTTTACCAACTTGAAATCAATTAACTTCTTTTTGTTCTTGATTCTTACAAAGAATCATTGGGAGGAATAGTAACAAAGGAAGAAGATGAATTTAGTGGGTGATTTTACCTATGAGTTTCATGGGATGCAGGAAGGTTATTTTCTTGGCCCTCTTTTCTTTCTTGTTTTTCTTCAACTATTTCTCGCGTGAATTTATAATTTGGATAATTACTCATATGTCACATAAATCTTCATGTATTACACCACACACACTTTCTTCACAATTCATAGTATAAATTTTGTGAAGAAAGTGTGTGGTGTAATTTTAAAAAGCTTGTGTGGCATGCAGGTAAGTGTCCCTTTATAATTTTTGGATTGTAGCATGCATGCGGCATCATTTCTCTTCTACGTGGCAATGGAACTCATGTGCTGGCATCAATGGTATTAAAAATAATCTTTTTTATCCAACAATATTTAAAAGATATAATTTTGCGTGAGAATCTCAAATTAAAAAATGAAGAAACAGTTGCCAACACCAGTGACACCATTCCAATGTCTTTGAGAATGCAAAGTTTAGTTTGGATTACATGGTAGGAAAGATTCACTATATTAGTGGTTCATTGATCGCTATCTCTTTGTGAAAAATTTTCTTTTTATGCTACAATGGTGAGATCACAAATGCTTCGTATTAATTGATAACTCGACTGCCGAGCTAAAGATCTTCACGAAACACTTTGCCATTTATAGATAAAATGCGGTGAAGTTTCATTGTACCCAACATTGAATAAATATTTTAAGTTTTTAAAGCTCAAGCTAGTCCAATTTCGGAATTAACCACAATCAGTGAACAAATAAATGAACAAGAATTTTTTTTGACTTCGTGATATTCTTCACAAAGACTAAGTTACTTTGGCTTACCAATCTTGTCGAAGGGCCTTTTCAATTTATTTGCCTTTGCTTTCTAAAGAATTATATATTGAGAAAAGCAGCGAGTGAATGGCCGGGATATAACTGTTACTGGTTTAGTATCATCACTCTACCTAATATAACTTTGGGTGGTATGCCACTATCGAAAAAAAATTGGACTCGACTTGTGAATTAGTTGTGTCCGTCCTACTAACTTAAAATTTTAGGAAAATTAGTAGCGTCAAGGATCCTAACATCGTATTCCTGAAGATGACTTTATTCAATGATAGCTTGTTCCAACATTTTCTTCAAAGAGCACTTCTTTTGAAAGAAGACTCGATATCTCTTCATAAAAGATCGTTAGCTTTAATATTATTTCGATGTTATATCATGTTATCTAGAGAATAATTATTTGGTTTGACATCTTTAATTAATCTTAAAAAAATGATATTTAGATAACTCTATTTTGATTAACATATCCAGAACATAATTTATTTTTTTTTTTGAAAAAAATGATTAACATCATTTAAAAGTTAAAATAATCTTAATTAAAGCTCAAAAAAAAATAATTAAATCTTAATTGAAAAGCTTTAATTACCCTCGTTCAAAAGCTCACAAAACGTGGTGCTCTGAAGCCCTGCATGAACTCCATCTGCTTCTCTTCAATGACATTTGGCCAAAACCCTAATAACATCGATCTCTCCCATGCGGCCATTCCCAAAAACTCTTTTTTAACTCCTCGATCTCTTCTATAAATACGAACCATCAAACACTTGAATCTCAAGCAATCGATCCATTAAGCGGCAATGACTCCGAAGCTAGCTTCCCTCGCGGCCGTCGTGCTCGTCCTGGCGGCCGCCGCCGTCGCCGGAGCCAACGCCGCCACCTTCCGCACCAGAATCACCAAAATCGAAGAGGTCGAGCCAATGGTGTTGGCGAAGGAGATGTGCGAGCAGGAGATGCAGCGTCACTCCATCGACTCTTGCCGCCAGTTCCTGAAGTACGGCAGCTGCGGCGGCGGCGGCATGCTGGCGAGGCCTGCCAGAAACCCGCAGGGATCAGTGCCGGAGGAGTGCTGCGAGCAGCTCCGTCAGGTTCCCGGCCCCTGCCGGTGCGACATGGTGGAGATGACGATGAAGGAGATGATGGAGGAGCAGGGCGGCGGCGGTGGCGGCATGGGCCAGTGCCGGGGGAGGTGCGCAGAGATGATGATGAGGGGGGCTTTCTTGCCGCCGATGTGCGGGGCCGGCTCTGCCTGCCAATTTGGCCCCGGCAGCGGCGGTTACTGAGGCTGCCGCCCCGTCGGCGACGGCTATAGCTAGTATATGTAGTTCGACGGAGTTTGTTGTTCTCTGCTGGGAGAACAAACGGTTTGTCGAGCGTATGAGAGGCGACGATGATGAATATCATAAATAAATAAATAAATAAATAAGAAATTTGAGAGCTCTTAATGTTGCTTCGCTCTCTGTTCTTCAATCTCATTCCATTCTCTGCAATTTAATTTCTTTTTTATCAGTTCATCGTCAAAATTTGAGAACAGTTTCTTCAGATTTTTTTTTTTTAAAACGAGAACGAAGAAAATTTGAAAGCAGCATACGAGAAGGAACGAAAAAATATTGCATGGTTTTCAATGAAAATTCCACAGAAAAAATACCACAATGCCTAGGCTTTTTTTTAAAAAAAAAAATAATTTAAAAAGTCTCGATTTGAGTTCCTATATTTGTAAAAATAATGTTGATTAATTTTAATTAGAATATAATTATTAATTTTTTTAATAATTTTATTGTAAAATTATTTTTAATTATTAAACATTAATATTAATATTTTTTAGTATTAAATTTTTAAAATAAAGAATAAAAATTAAAATTTAAAATTTTAATTTTTTAAAAAATGTGAGTGATGATAACAAATTGTAACCCTTTTCGCCGTTTGGAAAATAATTTATAATGCCCTCTCAATTTTAGAAGCTCGAATATAATTTATCATTTTTCGTATTTTATATTTGGACACCACAATTCCTTGCACTCCTGATTTTGATTTGAAATCTTCTAAACTATCGCATCTGGTTTTTTAAAATAACACGAGTTTTAGATCAAAAGTATTTGTTTCAATGTTATCTTGATATTATATTATGTTATATAGAAAAAAATAATTATTTAATTTAATTATATTTTTAAATAAATTTTTATAAAATTATAAAATTATGTAATTTACAAAAAAGCAGAAAAAAAAGAGAACAGTAAAAAAAACCCCACCCAGTAACTTTTTGTTAGTTTTGTTGAGCGTTGAGTATCTAATTACACGTTAATTCACGCCTCTTCACTATAAACTTGGCCGAGCCGAGCCGAGTCGGATCAAGACTAGCTTACCTCTAGCTTACCTGGCTTGAGATCGGCTCAAAAAAATTTGAGATTTGATTCATTTTCGAGTCGAAAAAAAAAAAGAGAACAGTAAAAAAAACCCCACCCAGTAACTTTTTGTTAGTTTTGTTGTTTTTTTTTTTTGGTTGGTTTTGTAGTTGTGAGCGTTGAGTATCTAATTACACGTTAATTCACGCCTCTTCACTATAAACTTGGCCGAGCCGAGTCGAGTCGGATCAAGTCTAGCTTACCTGGCTTGTGATCGGCTCAAAAAAATTTGAGATTTGATTCATTTTCGAGCCGGCCGGCTTGAAAATGAAACAAAATCGGCTCGAAGTCGATTGAAATCGACTCGAGCTGGCTTGAAGTCAAACCCAATCGAGCTCGAGTCGATCGAGCCGGCATTGGCTCGGCTCGAAATCGGATCGGTAACAGCCCTGCGTTCTCCTGGCTCAAAACTCTCAAAAATAATGGAAAATACCTTAACCATGAGGGGGAAACAATGAATTTCAAGAAATTTATTGTTAAACTTTCATTAAATGAACGAGGATTCCTAAGAATGCACGTGAGAGAAAAGGAAGTGTTGCTAGTAGTAGTTTTAGTGGTTTCTTCAGTTCGGTGTGAGGACCAAAAACAGAATAAAAAATAATACTAATTTAAAAAATAATAATAATAAATAAATTTTTATTACATTCTATGCAAATTACATAATATTCAAACTGATGAAGCTACGTACAACAGCACTACACAATAACAAAAAAAATATAGAGAATCAGTGCAAATTCATATAATCACATAATTAAATACCATGCTAAAGAATTATTTGAATACACATTCAGTCGCAATAAATTTGACAAGACCTCAAATTACATCTCCTCTAGTTCCTGCTTGGATGTAGTGATCTGCCCTTCATACTCCAACCTCACTCCCAAATTTGCTGAAATAATCCTAAATTTTAGCCTTATGGCATCCATCATCTCTTGAACTTGTTCATTCTCAGGCTCATTGAATGGATAATTCTCCAACAGCTCCGCCAACTGCTCGATTCTCTTATGAACCCGAGAAGAAAATTTACTCGAATCTATACCAATGGCTGACTTCCATACATCTACGCAGCCGCGATAAAAACCCAATTCCTCGCCAACTTGAAAACCATGCTTCAAGCCGACCTCTCTTCCCTCCTCCTTACCAGAGACTAAGCCATCTTTGTAGCCATCTCTGAAGCCCTCTTCATAATGGGTCTGATCCAAAAGCATTGTAGATTCAAGGAAGTCATTTGGATCTCTAGCTCTCTCCTCCATAATCTAATATAGGGCCTTCAGGAACTGCAGGCTTCTCGCAGCAATGTAACCTATGTCCATTAATAACAGAAGAAAGTTCAGATGTAAAAGATGACAAGTTTTTGGGCCAGATTGGTTCTCACATTAGAATCTTTGTATATTTCACTCTAGCTATTCACAACAAAAATTTGAAATCTCATTCTGTTATTGAAGGATGTAATGCAAACGTCCTCTTGTATCCAGTAAAAACTACAGTTTACATGTAGCTAGTCGCGTGGAGCTGTTGGAGACCCTCAGACAAGCAAACACAGAAAAGGAAGAATAGGCAAAAAAGCTCCAACTCGTGGAGGAGTCTTCTCCCATCGCTTGCTAGAAGAAGTTAAGTGCAAGGCCTCCAAATTGGCCCAGCTGATTCCCGAGGAAGTTAACAAAATAGTTATTGTTCAAGTGGAGAGGATGGTAGCCGTTACGCTATAGGAAGCCGAGACAGCGGCAACAAACATAGTTCGTCAAGTTAGTGAGTTGTTTGAGAAGAAAACCAATGATGAGATGCAACATGTGAAAGACAAGGCAAAGAGGTGGATTTCCAATGAAGCCAAGCGCCTCACTGCAGCCCGTGCATCCATTGCCAGTGTCAATAAGGATTTTTATAATCTAATGTATTTTTTTTATCAAAGATGTAATGCATTGAAATGAAAGATTTCCAGGTAACTTTATTGTGTTATCTCAGACATGTTGCAAAGCATTTGTCTTTTGTTATAATGGAGACAGAATGACAACATGTTAAACCAATTTTACCCAAGTTGACAGGAGGGAGAGGGAGATCATAGAGCCATACATATTTCACCCAAGCTTGTTGGTGGGAAATGTCCATGTCTGACATTATAGAGTATGGATCTTTGCGTGAAGGCACCATAAATGTTGCAGAGATCTAGTCCAAATAAGATGAATCGAGGGCCTTGCAATACAAATACCTATGTTGCATTGTATGCTCTTGCATGAAAAGAAAGAAGCAAGGATAAGAAGGAAAGAAATAACTAGAGAGAACGCACACCAAATTTACATGGTATGGAGAAGTTCTCCTACATCCACAAGCCTAGCAAAAAGATCCACTAGATGAAAATAAGGTTCTCCATTGGTAAGTAAAGGGTGATGGTGCAAAATCCAAGTAGGAAGAAAAGAAAAAAAAAGGCTTTGTTGCTTCATTGTGGTTCTGCCCTTCTTCTCTCTGTCACATGATATACTTTCCTATTCCCATTTGACGAAGAGAAATGATGCCTTATTCTAGAGGAAAAGGTCATCATAGTGGGAAGGATGTCCCTTAGTAAGTAGTTGGCATGTTTATCTACCAAGGACTAGATGCTCACCACGTTCCCCAATCTATAGAGTTCATTGTGGGCTGACAATGGTAGGATATTCTTCAATATATTGAAATGTTGAAAAGTAGATCATCCATAAATGGCTTGGAATACCTGGAGAAAGTGAGTTGAAGCTAATCAAGAATAAGGGAATGACCGCAATGGAACCCCGACTTAAAAGTGTAAATTAGAGGTTGCCTTCACTCATGACATCTCAATGGTGTTTAAGTCGAGAGGTGGGTGAGTAAAAAATAGATCCCACGAGTCAGTGGAATCATACCCAACAACTGAGTTAAATCTTCAAGAGTTTATTTCAAGACCTGGATATGGAATTGGTTTAGTGCTGGCTTGGCATAAATTTTGATAGATTGAGATAATAAATGTGTCATGTGGACTATGTGATTTGAAGTAGCATTGTTGACACTAATTTTTATCTAATGAATTGATGTAGATTAAAAGTAGTAAAGCAGAGAAGTAAAAGGAAAGTAGGTTTTACGTGGAAAACTGGAGGGAACCCAAAAAACCATGATGACGCTTGGAGATTGTAAAATCCACCATGTATGAAAAAGAGATACAAATGTAAAAGGGAAGGAACAAATACTACTAAATTCACTATTTTGGAGGCCCTTTTGTAAGAGATCATCTAAGGACTTGGACTTCAACTTGAAGGAGGCATAGCTTTGAGAAATCCTAAGAGATCAACGACTCCTTTGACCTTTTCAAGTGGGATCTCACCTTTTCCTTTCTTCCCATTCCAGTACTATTTATAACATTGAAATGTTATGAATGACTAATTGACTGCCACCCCATGTTTGAATAGAATATCATTTCAGACATATTTGTCTAGAAGATTTGTCTAGATATGGGTGGCAAGCATTGTTGCTTTACTCGGACTTGAATTTTGTATGGCAGAGAAATCGTCTATGGCGGGTCGATTGAACTCCCTAATAAAGCTACTCTTCCATTGGTTGCACAGTTGTTCAAAATGAGGCCATCTTCAAATGAGGCACTTCAATTCTTTGCTCTTATTTTCTTGTATAACAGACCCTTAACATGCATAATGTAGTGCTAAATGTTATATTATAAATTTGTAAGTGTATATAAAGAACCTCATATGGGAATGTGACACTAAAAAAAATTACTAGTTCACAACTAAATAGTAAATACAAATTTATCAAAGTTTCTCCTTCCACAAACTTTCTTTTACAATTTCATGCATGAAATTGAAATATATATATGTTATTTAGATGATTAAATAGTCCACTTGTACCTTCTTATCTTTTCTGCAACTATGTAAGAAAAATTACAACAATCCTAAAACCTCAATTAAGAGGTCTCTTTTTTTTTAATATGTTCTCTATTTGTTCTGTAAGCATTGATCACAATAACTAAGTGATTATGAACAAGGAATATTCATAATACAGAAATTCACAATCAAATGATTCACGGAGGGAAGGATATCAGCGGCAGCCTGCAAGGAGACCACGGCGGAAGGTGGCTGGCCTTCAAGCAGGTTTGGAATGAGAGAATGAGTTTGAGAGTAGCGTCAGGATAGAGACTGGTGGCCGGCGAAGGGAAGGACGATTAGCTAATAGGTGTAGAGGGGGCGAAGGAGGATTTTAGAACGGGTGGGGAGAGGGCATAGAAGTTGCGGTGGCGAGGGGATGTGAAGGACTAGAAGTAGAGTGAGATACATGAGAAGGAAAGAGGAAGACCAGTACCTTAATAAAGCTGGTGAGCAGTGGAGGAAACCGGGGCGAAAGATCTCCACAGCGGCGGCGGTAGGAGCGCTCGGCAGCCAGGGAGGAAGTCGAGCCTTCGAGATCAGCTTCAGAGAACGGGAGGAGGATCGAGCGGCGACAAGGGGAGAGAGATCGATCCGGAGATCAGGGAAAATACCTTTCTTTTTTTTTTTAATGATGGGGAAAATACCTTTCGGTTCCTCATATTTGCCGTTATTGCTTACATACCAATATAAAATTTAATTTTATTATATTCTATAGCATTTTAATATAAAAATAAATTTATTTCACTTCACACACTACACACTGTTTTTAATATAATCATCAATTCATTTTATATTTATATAATATTTAATATTTAAAAAATAACAATAATAATAATAAATAAATTTTTTATATCATTCTACACAAATTTTAAT
>JAEMOT010000222.1:72042-86069 GCA_019297695.1 Apostasia ramifera
GGATCTGGTGGAGAGAGGAAGGGTAAGGGTATAATGGTAATTTTTTATTTTTTAATAATAAAAAAATAAAAAAGGACCCAGATGATAATTTTTGAAAACCTAGAGACCCCGATATTATAATTTTAAAAATATGAACCTGTGTGATAATAACTCTTAAACTCAGGGACCTGAGTGTAATTTGCCCAATTATTTATTAGGCCTCCAACTAGTGCACTTTTGGATTCTGATCATAGGCTGCATGTTTTAATTTATTAAACATAAATATCATACAAATTTGAAGTCCAAGAACAAGAGAAAATAACCTATATATCATAATAAATATGTTGTTTTATATATAATTTATTTGTATTTAATAAATTATATTATATATCATAAAGTATATAAAAATTATATTTAATATCATAATTATAATATATTCAGTGTAATATTCTTAATAATTTGTGGTGTGCATACTGTAACTTATTATGTACAAATATTTAAAATAATAAATTTATTGTGTAGTATGTAAGTAATTATTTTTGATTTAAATATATTTATAATTTTAAAAAACTAATATATAGGATTTTGGGAGAAAACATCGCCAATTAATTTTTTTTTATTTATTTAATTACTAAAATATTCTTCTCTTCTTGATATTTACAGAGAAAGTATGGGGAGTAAGAGAAATGTAAAATAAAAGGCAGAATAAAATAGTAATTTTAATTATTTTTAATAAAATTTTGGCAAAAGTGTCTAACTGATAAATATATCAAATATTGCGAACTAAAATGTTAATAATTAAAATTATGTACTCATTTTTTATCAAATAAATTGTATACTCATTTAATGTTATTAATGTGTATATATATATATGTATAATGTTTATTTTTTTAATATTAAAACTCAATTTCTACATCGTATTCTCTTAGCTCAAGGTGAAAGAAATTTATCTGAATATTAGGAGATTTTAAATTTAAATTAAATTATTATAATTTCTTAGTGAGATAGTGAAAAATTGCCATAAAATTAAAAAAATAAAAAATAAAAAACTCAATCTCTTCTAATTGAAAAACCTGTCATTCACCTAATGAGCTAGCAGTTCATTTGTTGGCTGTTAATTAGTGCTAAACAAACTCAGCCTTGAGAACATTGCCATTGGCTGAAAACAATAATATAATCATAATATCATGTAAATTTTTTTAATTTCTTTTGCTCCATACGCTACAATTCCTTCGTCACAATTGAGAATTATAGTGATATAAATTTAAACTCAAAATTTTTTAGTTCCAGACAAGCTCACTCCCTACTGGGTTAAAAGAAACTCTACATATGAGACTATTTTTTTTTATATATAGAAAAAGTTTGAATACATTCATTTACTAGAATCAAGAGTACAATCGTTTTGAAGAACACGAGTCAAAAAAGGATGAATACAATCTTTCCATAAAAAAACTCAGAGGAGGAAAGAGCAAATTGAGCAAGGCTATGAGCTGCTTCGTTACCCTCTCGTCTGTTGTGCGTTAACTCAACACATGATTATCAATAGTCTCATATGTAACAAAGGATGTTACATATGAGACTATTGATAACCATGATTTCAATAGATTTGATCTAAATCATATGCATGAATATGTTGACTACTTCAAATAAATTAGACGAATAAATGTCATGTAATCTAAACTTTATCCAAGGCATTGCACAAAATATTTTAATTATTTGATCTTAAATTCTAAATCATATTCCACTTTTTAACCAAATATTTGATCTTCAAAATTTCTATACCTAAGAGTATATTTACTTAGATATAATGACTATTTCATTTCACTCTTATTCATTATAACATAACTACTCTCATATTTATTTTGATAAAATAGTTATTCTATAAAAATTTTATTTCACATTTTATAGAATGATTATTCCTTTCATTAACTCAAAAAATAATTATTTCTTGGTTCTTATTTATGAGCTAAAAGAAATATTTCAAAATTATAATTGTTCACATACTTATAATATATATATATATATATATATATGTATATATGCATCTTCATATGTATACTATATATATATATATACTTATATTACTTATATTTATCTAATTATTTAGGTAAAATTAAATTTAATAATAATAATAATAATGTAAAATTTTATTAAATTATATCTATGAATATTTTAGTACTTTTCTTTTCTATTCACTTCTTATTCTATATTCTATTCTATCTAAGTAAATAAAGAAATTATCATTCAGTTCTTCTTAGAACGACAATTCTATTTCATTAAAATAAATATACTATAAATAAAATAATCAAATTGTATACATCACATCTTTTAGTAAATAATTTTTTCTATTTTAATTAAGGGGATTTATTCAATGTTATCTTAATATTATATTAGTTAGAGAAAATAATTATTTAATTTAATAATATGTACAAATAGTCTTGTAAAAAATTAAAAAATTATAAAATTTCAATAAAATCTACTTGAGAATACTATTAACTTCATTTTGACATAAATAAATATGCATCATTTGTACTATGTTAATCTGTGTCATAATGCATATTAATTTTGCTTTCAATTTATTTATCTTTAAATTAATCTTAGGAGATGTTTAGTTTATTATTATTTTGATATTATATCATAATATTTAGATATTATTTTTTAATTAATAATTTTATAATTTATAAAAAATTATTTATAAATATTATTAAATTGAATAATTATTATTTTTAGATAATATAATATAATATTAATAGAAATTTTGGTTCAATATTATATTTATATTAAACTATATTATATAAAAAAATAATTATTTAATTTAACTATATTTATAAATAAATTTTAATAAAATTGTTAATTAAAAAATAATATTTAAATATTATTACATCTAGATTAAGTTAATATTAAATTAAATGCACTTTTAAAAAATATATTTTATTTTATTTGCAAACTAATGATTGTATAATTTTCCGTCTACTTCTTTCCTCCGTCATATTACAGTTGTCGTAACTCGCGAGTCGCAAGACTCAAACTCATCGAACAAAGAGCAGCTTGCTCTCCTTCGCTGCATGCCCTTTTCCCGCTCCTTCCCCGCCGGATCAACCCCACTCCAATGGCGCACAGCCGTCTCCCATCGCTCCGTCGCGGACCGGATCTCCTCCCTCCTCCTCCATCACACCAACGCTATCTCTCGCCTCCGCTCCAAACCCTCGCTGCTTCCTCAACCCCTCGCCTCGTCCCTCCTACGTCGCATCCTAATCCGAACCCAATCCCAGCCCGATGTCTGCCTTCGTTTCTTCCTATTCGCTCGCTCCCACCTCTCCTTCTCCCCTGATCTTCCCGCTCTCTCCGCCATCGTCTCCATCCTCGTCGCCGGCAATCACCTCTCTCCCGCCGCCCGCCTCCTTTTCCCCGCACTCCATTCCTATTCCGCCCCTGCCGTCATGGACTCCCTCTTGCGCTTCCCCACCAACGGATCCCAGTCCGGACTTCTCAGTTTCCTTCTCGAATTGTACTCCACCCTGCCGTCGCTCTGCAATGCGTTGGAGACTTTCAAGAGAATGAAGACAGCCGGAGCGGTCCCCAACACCGGCAGCTGTAATGCTTTTCTTGGCTTGCTCTGTTCGAGCGGTGAGAGCCGCACGGCATGGTCGGTCTTCGCTGGCGCCATGCGGATGGGTGCCGAGATGGATGACCGTAGCTGGGATGTACTAACAGAGCTGCTCTTCCGAGACGGGAAGCTTCAGTTATGCGAAATGTTACTGAAATGTGGGCTGTGCCGCCATTCCTCGAGCTATGAATTGGTTGTCGGCGGTTATTCTCAAATTGGAATGTTCAGGGCGGCGATCAGGGTGATGGACATGATGAAAGAGAGGGGTTGGAGGAGGAGATTTAGCACTTTAAGCTCAGTCCTTGACGGGTGCTGCAGGTTTCAGGATATTAAGATTGCTGGTCTCATCATAAAGGAAATGGTTGTCTGGGAGTTCCTCCCCGTGGTTCCATCAATGGATTTTGGTCGGATCATCGCCAGCCTTTGCGAACTGCGGATGACTTTTGCGGCGTCGTTCTTCTTCGAGAAGGCACAGAACAAGAACTTCGAGATTCAGAGAGGTTCGTATGTGATTCTACTGAAGGCATTAGCTCAGGAAGGCAGAATAAAACAATCCATGAAGGTGTATGATATAATGTCACAAAGAGGAGTTGCTCTGGATTTTGACAGCCTTGATGTGTTTGTTAGTGGTGTTTGTAGAGGCGAGCCTATGGAAGAAGTAGATGCAGTGATAAAGAGCGCCATCAAAGAAGGAATTGTGCCCAACATTTCAAGTTTTTCGAGCTATCTAGATTCACACTGCAGCAGAGGAAGGTGGAAGGAGGCTACTGAACTGCTTCTTGTTGCTCTTGATAAAGGTATCTTGGTGGATTCTTCTTGCTGTTGTTTGCTTTTCAAGCATATCTGCTGCAATGAATTTGTAGATTTGGCAGTAAGTGTGCACAAGAGGATGAAAGAATTAGGTGGATGCTTTGGATTGGACTCTTACAATTGCTTGTTGGAAGCTCTTGTAGTGGGGAGAAGAGTCGAGGAAGCACTTGAGGTATTTGATTTTATGAGAGAGAAGAATAAGTTGAATAGTTCCAGTTTTGTGATAATGATTACTGTACTTTGTCACAATAAAGAGCTGAGAAAAGCCATGAATCTTCATGATGAAATGATAAAGAGGAGGCTTAAACCAGATACCACAATTTACAAGAGGTTGATATCTGGGTTTTTGTAAAGATTATGTGTTGACAGCCATACATCAAGCA
This sequence comes from Apostasia ramifera, assembly GCA_019297695.1. Taxonomy (NCBI): domain Eukaryota; kingdom Viridiplantae; phylum Streptophyta; class Magnoliopsida; order Asparagales; family Orchidaceae; genus Apostasia; species Apostasia ramifera. Next base: position 76,822 of record JAEMOT010000222.1, read on the forward strand.
GTTCTTTTTTTTTTTTGGAAACTTTTTTGTTCAAAAAAGTTTTTCTGTTAACAGCCAATACATCAAGTATTTCTATTTTGAAGATTGCGAAAATCAGCTTTTCTCTAAGCACCTCAGCAAAATTATAACATGCCTTTATTTAAGTTTTGATCTTTTGTTTGGTTTGTTGCAGCTTGTAAGACTAGATTATGTCATATGATAATTTTATAGCTTGGTTTCCATGTTATGGTGCATGAAAATGCTAATATTCTAGGCAAAGAAGTTTCTGGGGATGAAGATTGCAAAAATCAGGTTTTATCTAAGTACCTCAGCAACCTTTTTAGAATGCCCGCATTTAAGTTTTGATCCTTTGTTTGGTAAGCTGCAGCATGTAAGATTAGATTGTCATATGTTAATTTTATTCCATGGTTTCCTTTTTATATGAAAACGCTAATGTTCATTGCAGAATGTTTTCAAGCCAAAGAAGTTTCAGAGGATGATGGACTAAGACCCTGTATCTGCTTTCTTCAAATTCTGCTACTTCAGTATAAGTTGACGGCATACCATCGTTGATTGCATTTTGCATATTATCTGGATGTTTTATTCAGATTTGATTGGTTGTTATCCATTCAATATAGAAGTTGAGGTTTAAATTTTGCTTCATTTCTTCTGAGGAGATATTTCTATTTGTTCTAGTGACAAGATAAAGGGTAAAAGAAATGCCATGGATCCTAGTAAGAAATGCCTCAAGTGAGTCTAAAGGATGATATAAGTTCTGATACTCAATTAAGTACAAAGCCTTGAACCCAAACGTAGCTAATACTTGCATGTGTACTATACTCGTCTCATATTTCTATAGATAGTTGCAAAACAAAACTGTACTTTTCTGCTATTTTTACTGTTTTGTATATGTTGCAGTTGTGCTGGAGCTTCCTGTGGTCAACGATGGAAACAGAATAAGGAGCAAGTACTTTTATACATCTGTTGCGGAATAGAAATAATGTTGTTTCACAATTTCTATTTTTCCATTCCATTTGTTGTCGATACTGTTTGAAATCGAATAATAATGTCAATTTCATATAACAATATCAAATCCTTAAATAAAATAACTTTTGATGCCTATTATTTTACAGCATATATTTGAAAATCTAACTGCATGACCAAAACATAGAAGTTTTTGCTAAGAAATTGGCAGATATGGTTCTTAAATATCCCAGAGTTTGTACTTGGGAAACTTTAGAAATGAATATTAGAATGATAACATATGAACAAGAAGAGTTTTTCATGCCTAGTGTAGGAACTGGGAACTACGCTATAACTGGTTTTATGCATTCCATCACTTCCAAGGTTTAATGACCGAGAGAACGATGATGATAGCAATTATCAGGAGTAAAATGATGGCAATCATCATGCACTTTCTTGATTTCTTCTGCAGGTTCTTTGCTGTGTGAAGGGCTTCTGTTCCATTTTGTACATGGCTCACTGCATTTGCCACCTGAATATATTATGTTTGTAAGTTGATTTTTTTCCTTGTTTTTGAGGAAGGCAATTTGATGAAGTAATGACAGAGAGGCAATAGATAAATGTAATCTGACCATTATGATTTTGTTAGGTCAACCATGTTCTCTATTAATTTTAATTACATAACTTTGTTAAGAATATCAATGCCATGGATATATGTACTTTTTTGAGAAAAAGTTAAATCATAATGGTCATGTGTATTAATCTATTATGAAATTATAGCAATTAGTTGGTTTTTGGAAGTTCATTATATTGGAAGCACAAAAAAGACCTGCGTTTCAATGTTATCTAGCATTTCTCCTTGTGCTTCAACCAGCACTGCCATGTCCATGAAGACCTGGTAAAAGAAGGAAGACAATATGCTGAGATATTGCAGCTTAGTCAATCTAGCTATACATAAAATAACTGCCATTACTTGACAAGTTAAAGGCAGATACCTGATGCAGTTCAAGCAACCTCTTCTCAATCTCCTTGACAGCATCATGCCTTTCTTGAATCTCTTCCAGGGTATCAATCACCTGAAACAGACTTTCGGTTGTGAAGGACTAACCTAGAAGACAAAAGTAATTGTTGGATTTACCTGCCCTCGTCCCATTTCGTGAATCGCCTTTTGAAAAATTTTCTCACTATCGCCCGTCTCGATTAGTTCATCAATCATCTATAAGGTTTGACCATCACAAATATCAGCTGATGGTATGTTTAAACCCAGAATGTAGACATTTCTCTTTGATTGCGTCAAAATGCTTACCTCCTCTGTTGGTGTTGTCCCAGTGACTGCCCAGTGCATCATGTTCAACAAAAATGACATGAGCTAAAATTGTTCACTGAACTTTGCAATAGAAACTAAGGTAGAGCTTGTAACCTGTAAAAATTCTTCTTTCAACTGCTTCTCTGTATTCTTGTTGTATTGTCTGCCTCAAGTTCTGTAAAGCATAATCCATGGTTGAAATTCATTCAGCATGAAGTTATTATTATTATTATTTTCAGTACAAGGATTGGAACAGAGAACAGATGCAAGTACCTGGAAGTCATTCACTTTATCTCTCAACTTCTTTTTCAGGGAGCTGCGATCAAATTCAAGTGATGAGATGAAATCTACAAACAGATGTGAAGAAAATGAGCAATTAGCTGCCTCAAACAGAATTACGTACACAGTCATTGCTGTTCTAGATCGGTCAACAGCTGTCCCCTTTTCACAACCAGGTTTGTTCCGGTTTTCTAAATTCTGAAGATCAAGCAGAAATATGAGGCAACAGATCGCTACAAACTGATCAAAACAATGTAAGGTACTGCTTACATCTAGATCTATTTCTTCTAGTTTGATTTTGATGGAACGAGCAACTCTTCCCACTTCATCCATGTCTTTTTCCATTCTTTTTTTGATAGCTGGAATGAGTCCAGATTTTTTTGTCATCGAGCAATCAATTGGCCTGATTCTTAATTGATAGGCACGACGGCTCACCATGAATGTTGAGTGAGTTACCTTTCATTTCAGAAGCTTTGGTAATAGATTTGGTCTCCTCATTGGAATCCTAAAAATTTTTTACAAGAACTCATTCACTTATAATCTAATTTAGAAAAGTAATCACAAATTTTGAAAATATTCTTCACATTCGTAAAAATAGAATGATAGCTAGACAAATTGAAGTTAATCTCCTTTGATGTTAACAGCAGACAGATAGAACAAATCAGCATACCTGCATCTTCTCAAGGTTTTTTGTGAGTTTGTCCATAAGCTCTTCGACTTCTTTTACCTATTATGATGCATAGAGTTATCATGTTAAAGAATAAGACGAAGGGCTTTACAAGCTAAATAACTGAAGGCAGGATCTTTATGCAGAACCTGCTTGAAAAAGTCCTCCATTCCATGATCTGGTTTAAAGTTTTGCATTGGCATGCCTAATTCGATATCTCTGTCGCTTGGAGGCGAGCCTACACGGGCTACAAAAGAATCCTGGAAAAGAAGTGAAAACTTTAACCAACAAATTAAGAGAACCGGAGTGCATTTTAAGATGAATTTCTAGGTTTCTTTCTTCAAATTCTTTATATGAACCACTAAAATTTCTGTCTGATCAGAAGCAATATAGACTATATAGTTATCGAAGGTAACTAAAATGCAGAAATTTCATCCAAACGTTGAGGATGGATTAGGATTCTGGTAGATAAGCTATTTTAGTCATTCAAACAGGAAACTATTACTTCTTTGACAATACCAGAAATTCATTCCACGGCTAATTTTGTTATATAATCTTGAATCGGATAACTAAAATTCTCAATTTGCATGACTACTCCTGACGAATTTCTAATGAAATACTCATAAAGATCTTCTCTATGATGAAGTACCAATCAGAAACCTCCATTATTGAAACCTAAAATAATTTATTGCTCTCTCTTTTCTTTTCAGGAACCGATTGTTGCAGTACAAATTGTCATGACTAGTTAATATGCCATAAGGACATTTACACAAGCAAAAAACCAACAGATTATACCTTCAGAAGGTCGTTCATGGTCACCTCTTTGAGCAAAGCAATTTGATACTAGGGAGGAGAGGAGGAAGACAGGCAAGTTTTTTTTTTTTTTTGAATAAAAGGAAGACTTGATGGAATAATCAAGAGAAGAGATAGAGGAGATGTAGGCCGAAGAGGAGGAAAAGACGACGAAATAATAGACAAGAAATAGCTGGCACCAATGCCTTGGAGTCAACCACCTGTACATTTCATTGAATATTTCCTACATTATGTGGATCGTTAGGACTTAGAAAACACACAAGGTTTTTGATGTGTAGACTCCGTTGAATACCAAACTCTTCTATCATAAAGAAAACTTCAAAACAAAAAAGTTGGAACTGTCTTGCATGGTTTATTTGATGTTCTTCATCAAATCATATATCGCTTAGAACTTTACTTTTAGAGAGGGGTCGTAATGCTATAAAGAAAAGTTCTAACTCCTGTATGCCATTTGTGAGACTGCTGCATTAGGTTCAGAAGCATGATAACTGAAGACAGATTAAATTTGAGTTAAAAGAGTGACGATTCGGAAGATTGGCATAAATACACCTGAAAAGATTAGTCATCTATTGTAGTGCTCTTCAATACCCTATAATAATCACACATGTGATGTATATATTCCTGATGGGAAAGTAAATGCTAGAACTATTTATCCCCAAAACTGCAGTAAAATTCAATTGCATTCTCTTTAATAGTCAGATGCATTTGTTCATTAAAATTCAAACAAGAGGTTGAAAACCACAAAACTGCAGTAAAATTTTGATTAGTCTCTTGCTGGATTAACAACTACGTTTGTTGTAGCTCTGATTTTAAATTTTGTAAGTCTTCAATTTATGTTTCAGCTTTAGATTTTACATTTCAGTTCTGTTAAAAGCTCAAAGATATCACAAGAAGCTCAGCAGCCTCTCTCTGTGTACTCTTTGTTAGGGCAGATGCCCAGCACCCTGCCTCGAGGTTGCATGGGTCAGGTGTGGGCCGACGCCGTTTGGGTTCGATAATATGTGTCGAACTCATTGATATTGTTTGCGGATAATATGATTATTTCCTTCTGTTCTAAGGCAACATGTTTTGTTGCCAACAATTCACAAAGATTTTTACCATTGGTCGGATTATGGCATTCATTTGATGGATTTTGGCAGGCAGCTGTCAGCCTTTTGGAGGCAAATTGATCTCCTTTTAAACTTAGATTTTTAATTTTAAATGAATATAGTTTGGGATGATTAAAATTTATTAGCTTTGAGCTGATTTTTAGATTGAATCAGTCTTAGTTATGGGCCTTATGTCTTGGTATTGCACAAAATATTATGATTTATTTGTATTAAATATTGTATTTTCCCTTAAGATATCTCCATATATGTATAATATTTGAGATTCTAATTTCAATGTTCTAAAAATCGGATCGGGCCGGCCGGCTCAACCGGTTGGACCATGAATCGATCTCAGCCTTGTTCGGTTCTACGTTAAAATCAATGAAAGACTGAACCGGTTTAGATTGAATTAAACCGGTCAAATCGGGTGAATCGATTGAACTAGTTAAATGCTAGTTCAATCAAAAAATATATATTTTGTATTTGTTGGTTAATATTTATAGATAAGTTAAAATTTATGTTAAATTTATATTTATAATTAAATATTTTTTAAGAATAATTAATTTTTTTTATTTAATATGATTATATATTAATTAATTTTATATTAAATATATATAATATATAATATTTAATTTTTATTTATTATATTAAAAGTTATGTATATATTCACTTAGTGATATTAATTATTTAATTATATTTATGTAATAATATTTTATATTATATATTTTTTTATATTTTAAATATTAAATATGTATATAATTTTATTATTTTGTTATATTAATATCATTAATTGTACTAGATCATCCGTGAATCAAATATTATTCTGATTTGTTTAGATTTTTATAATATTAGATTTAATTCGGTTAAAATATAGCTCAAACGAGTCAATTTGCAGGTTGTCAATTAAAAAAAAAATGTTTTTTTTCGTTGATATAGCAATTTTTTTTTTTATTAAAAAAAAAAGATATTCTACTGGGCAATGTCGGCCAAAACTAGCCAGCAAGTTCCGGCGGCCCAAAAGCCGCGGGCCTCTCCCAGAAATTCCCTGTTGGCTGCATCGTGGGCGTATTAAATAATTATTTGGCCTTCATTCCTAATAATTTGACTCAGCCAAAGAAATTTCTTTTCGGTTTTTAATTAAATAAAAGATAAATTACGTCCACTTTCCCGAGTTTAAATTATAATACAAATCAGATTTATAATTTTAAATTTTTGGCATTTTAATTTCTTAACAACACATAATATATTAATTGATTTTTTTTTTTACTTTTTATTACTACAATTTTTGAAAACATTTTTTTTTTCGCTCTCTGCTCTCCCCTCTCTTGTGAGATTGCAGGCTGAGGTAGGGCTGTTATCGAAATTGGATTGATCACATTTTGATCGACTTGAAATTGGCTCAAAGTCGATTAGGTTGAACTTCGAGCAGGCCGATTTTGATTCATTTTCGAGCCAGCTCAAAAATAAATCGAATCTTTTTTTTTCCGAGAAGATCTCGAGCCGGGTAAGCTCAACTCGATTCGGCTCGAGATCAACACGGTTTATAATGTATATATATTATATAACACATATATATATTATATACACGTATTATATATATTAATATTATAATATAAAATATATTTTAATTCGAGTCGATTTCGAGCTGGATTGAACTAAGTCAAACTTTTGGATCGTTAGTCGGCTCGTTTAGATCTACTTAGTTTCAATTCAATCTAAAGTTGATTTAATTTTTAATTAATTTTCGATCTTCGATCCATATTAACACCCTTAGGCGGGGATAACAACGAATCATGAGAGGAGAGAGAGAGGGGGCTAGGACTAAATAGCATTACAAATTTATTTTAATTTTTTAAAAAATTAAATTTTAATTCAGTTGTAAAACAGTTATAAATTTGATCCATATATTAAGATTTTATCTTTTTTGTTAGCCATATATGATTAAAAAAAATTTGAAATTTCATGAGTTTCTAGCCACTTTGAATTATTTACACTTTCTATTCTCATCTCTAAATATATAAAATTTAAAAATAAAATAAATTTTAAAAAATCTAAACTTTAATTTCATTTATATTTTAAAATCCTCATCTCTAAAAATTAATAATTCAAAATAAAAAATATTAATATTTTAAAAATTAAAAATTTAATGATTGACAGTAATTTTATGTTGGTAAAAAGTTAACAAGTTTGTATTAATTAAGATCAAATTACAATATTTTTTTTTAACTTTACAGACTTGCATTAAAATTTTTAAAAAGTTTGAATTAATTTGTAATCTTTTTTTACCTCAAATCTCAAATGCAATTTACCCTATAATTTATATTATAACCGTAGAATTAAAATTTTTAATATTTTTTGTAAGCAACTTTTTAATAAAGCAATTTCTAACATATTATTTTAATGGGCATCCATTTGAATATCAAACTCTCTCCCAAAAACATTTCGCCTAATAGTTCAAAGTTAGGCGGGCCGAATTTGGCATGGGCCGGGCTTTAACTAAGTGAAAGGGGGCTCGGGCCGGGCTTAGCCCGATTTACGGGCCTATTTTTATGATCAAATCTGCTCAATGTGCGGGACGAGCCACCCATGGGCCCAAAAGGCACGAAATTTATACTCAAATATAAATTTAAGTTCTGGACATTTTGGCATGCTATATTACTATCTACGCCTTCTATAATTACATATTAGTATAAGTTTATATTGATAATTACTAAAATACTATGATATCTTACCTAGAACATGAATTTAAAATAGTTAAACAAATTAGTTAATAGTGATGTCTAACGGATATTAAATTAATATATTAGAATATTTAATAATAAAAATTTAAACTATTATTTTTAACTTTACAAAGTAACACAGATCATCAATCAAATTATATAAGACTCATCTAATAATAACAACAACAACTAGGTGGGGTCGACTACATGAATCCTTTGTTTTCATTGTGGCCTATTAGTTACCAAATTCTTATCTAAGTCCAAGTAGCTAAGATCACTCCTTATAGTTTCTTGCCATATTTTTAAGGAGTGATCTTAGCTACTTGGACTTAGATAAGAATTTGGTAACTGATAGGGCGCAATGAAAATAGAAGATTCATGTAGCCGATCCCACCTAGTGGGATTAAGGCTTGGTTGTTGTTGTTGTTGTTCTTGTTATTATTAGATGAGTCTTATATAATTTGATTGATGATTTGTATTATTTTGTAAAATTAAAAATAATAGTTTAAATTTTTATTATTAAATATTCTAATATATTAATTTAATATCCGTTAGACATCACTATTCACTAATTTGTTTAACTATTTTAAATTCATATTCTAGGTAAGATATCATAGTATTTTAGTAATTATCAATTTAAATAAACTTATACTAATATGTAATTATGAAAGACTCATCTAATAATAATAGCAATAATTCAATATACTTTAAAAATATAAATTATAGCGTAAATTTATCATTAATTACACCGTAAACACGTAAATAAACTTTAAAACAAAGTTCAACATTATCATAAAAATAACATAGATCAATAAAGATAATTAATTAGAAATTTGAGATATGAGAAATAGATCTGAGCAATGCGCGGGCCAGGTTTGGCATGGATCGGACTTAAACCGGGCTTTAACTAAGTCAAATCGGGCTCGGATCGGACTTAGCCCTGCTTATCGGCCAAAATAGTTAATCAAACCCGTTCAAAATTTATCGGGCTTTGGCTAGCCCATCGAGCCACCCGACCAATGCCCAGGAATAGTTTCAAGCAAAGTAAATATAAATAATATTTAAAATTTTGTATAATATGGATGTAAATGTCTCTACTTTTTGTTAAATATATCTTCTTAATAACACACGACTGAATCTTAATTAACATATGTAAATTTTTTAGGTAAATTATATTCAATTCTTTAAAGCTTAATAACACACAGGTTCAGATTTTTAAAATTATAATTTCGGAGTATCTGAATTTTAATAACTATTAAATAGATTTTTTTATTTTTTATTATTAAAATTTTTTAAAATTACTATTATGCCCTTTTTTCTTTTTTAAAATTAAAGAGAGAAAGAGCCTCATGATAATTTTAAAAAAATTTAATAATAAAAAAATAAAAAAATCTATTTGATAATTTATTAAAATTTAGGGACTTAATGTTAAA
>JAEMOT010000222.1:86617-131696 GCA_019297695.1 Apostasia ramifera
TAAAAAAATAAAAAAATCTATTTGATAATTTATTAAAATTTAGGGACTTAATGTTAAATATAAATTTATGTGTTATTAACTTTTAAATTCAGAAATTTGAGCGTAATTTATCCAATTTTTTTTCACTTAAAGTTAAATTCACTGACAACTCTTTTTAATGGCACGTGCAAGAAACATTCCTTGAGTATTTAACAAATTTTCAAGTTTTGTGCGTATTTAATTTCATGTTATATTGAAATAATATCTTGTCATTTATTTAGAAACGATTGTATAATATTTTATAAAATTATTTATATATTATTAAATTAAATAATTATTTTAATCTAGTCATTGATAACCTAAAATTCTCTATTAAATAGAGCAGAAAATAATGACGCAATAAGAACAATGGCTAGAGGATGCTAACATCTCGATCTCCATCTAATTGAGCTGCAATAATTGACAGAATTGAAGCCACACAAATTATAAATTTGTTTAGTTGGAGGACAAATTTAAGTAAATAAAGAGAAAATATTTTATTTTATACAGTTGATGAGAAAAAAATTTATTTTAATATTGAGAGGTGTGTAGGAAGTGAAATAAAGTTGATTTTACGATTGAAGTTTGTGTTAAATGTAAAATAAAATTATTAAAATTTATAATAAATTTAAAATATTATTATTATATTTTTGTTGCTCAAAAGTGGGCAAATGCCAAACAAGACAATTGTGGCTGAATTCGTCTCGTAAACGATGATTAAAATTTCTACAGAATAAAAAACAGACATCAGTAAGAATTCATCAAACTCGATAATATAAATATCATGCACACGATAATAAGTAAAAAAACTTTAAAAAAATTTTAAGGTGCTATGTGTAAGACGAAAACGTAATGTAAATCTAACCGTAAATATATACACCGAAACAAAATAACTCGAGAAAAGTTCGAATCTAAAAACACTGGATAGAACCGCACCACTGTGAACGTTCGATCTAAAATGCCGAACGTGGATCACGTGCATTCCATTTTTATTTTATTTTTTGGTAGTGTGTGCATTCCCACTTGCTGCTGCGGCCCACAGCAGATTAAATTAAAGTGCAGTTTTCGAAGGGACAATGGAGTTAATATACATATAGGGCACATGCTTTCTAATTTTCATGTTACCGACACTACAGGCGTTTTTTTGCATATTTTTAAAAAGAATAATTATACCCAGGTCCTTATATTTAATACTTAATAACGAACAGATCTATATTTTAAAGAGATTTTTTACATACAGTACATGAAATTTACATGAAATTTACACAAAATTATGCATTTTACCATCAATTCGTAAATATTACCACTATCACACCATATTCATTTAAATTTTACACATTTCATATATTTCACATATTTCATATACTTTATAATATTATATGTAAATTAAAATACATAAATTCATTAATATTTAAATTTTAATATATATTTTTATTTTTTACTGTAATCACATCAATTTTCTTACTTCAATTAAAAATTACAGTCACGTGGATTTAAATTCGGCACTCTAATTGGAAATTTTAAATAGGATAAATAAATTAAAATACATAAATTCATAAATATTTAAATTGTTATTTATATAAATTAATTTATTTATAGTATTTAATTAATATATTAATAATATAGTTAAGATCAAGGGCAATTTAGAAATGTAAAGTTCACCATCAAATAATATGGTGTGAAATATGTGAAATGCGTAAAATTTAAATGAATATGGTGTGATAGTAGTAATATTTATAAATTGATGGTGAAATATGTAATTTCGTATAAATTTCATGTCCTGTATGTAAAAACTCCTATTTTAAAATTATAATATTAGGATTTCTGAGTTTTAATAAAGGGAAAATTACCTACATGCCACATAATTTAGTTTTATTTATGCCTAACCCATTCATTCTTAGTTAATTACGCTGTGCACACTCAAAATATTATAAAATCTTACATACACATATTTTAACTTATTTCTATTATAATGAGTAATCATAATTTTTTAATAACTTAACTATAATTAAATTACAAAAAATCTGAGCCGTTCATCATATTATTTTAAGAATATTTAAATATATTTTGAGTGAAAATTATAAAACCTTAATATTTAGGTGGAGGCAAAGGAAGAAGACATCCGCGACATGAATTAATTTTAGGACAAATCAGCGGTTTAGTGTGATATTGAGGAAGAGAAAAATAAATATCATTAAGAGTAAAAATATAATTTTAATGATTTACTAACAGAATTTTTTTTTTCAAATAGATTTTGATTAAATTTTAACTCAAATGTGTGTAAGAAAGATTTTGTAATGTTTTGAGTATGCACAGTATAATTAATTAAGAATGGATGGGTAAGACATAAATAAAAATATATTGTGTGGCATGTAGGTAATTATCCCTTTAATAAATTATCAAATGGATTTTTTCTTTATTTTTTATTATTAAAAATTTTTAAAATTACCATTTTACCTCTTCCTCTGATAATTTATTAAAACTCAGGAATCCTAATATTATAATTTTAAAAATATAAATTTGTGCATTATTAAGCGTTAAACTCAGAGACCTGAATGTAATTATCCATTTTTAAAATTTATCTCCATATTATATAATATTATTAAAAAATAATTATTTAATTTAATAATATTTATAATAATTATTTATAAAATTATAAAATTATTAATTAAAAAATAATATGTACATATCATGACTTATAAATTATTACATTTAAGTGTCACATTGCATAGATACTGCGGGCCGAGCATGGTCCCTGCCGGCCATTCCTTTAGGCTTTATTTGGTAACCATTCAAAAAAATTAAATTAATATCTTAAATTTATCGTGAATTTAAATAATTTTATTTTACATTCAACACAAATTTTAATATTAAAAATTAAATTTATTTTATATTTAATATAAATTATAATACTAAAATTAATTTTATTTCTTATTTTATATAATTTTTAATATTAAAATAAATTTTTTTTATTAATCCTATAAAATAAAAAATATATTTTTTAAATTTAAAAATAATTCCCAATCAGATTAGACCTTTATTTCAACTTTCACAAGCTTGAAATCAACTGCTTATCTACTTGAGTTAGCTCGACCTCAAAAGTACAAGTCACAATTTAAGCTTGTGGCGATCTATAAAAATTGATGAGTTGAGATTGAGTCGTATGATCGTGTCTGGCTACCCGCCAATTTACAAACTAATCATTTTAAAGTTGTTTATAATTAAATTTTGATGCTTGATCATTCCATCAAACACATCCTACATAATTCAAATGGTTTTTTTTAACACAAATAATCTAGATCTATGATAATAATAAGGGCAATTACACCCAGGTCCCTGAGTTTAATGCTTAATATCGCGCAGGTTCACGTTTTTAAAATTTAACATCTGAGTCCCTAAGTTTTAATAAAATATCAAATTAGTCCTTTTTATTTTTTTTATAATTAAAATCTTTTAAAATTACAATTTTACCCCTGTCATTCTCTCTTTCCTCCTGATCTGGCGCACGTGCACAGCGCCATCGTGCGCCAGCGCGACCGCGCGATCGCCGTCGGCCGCAAGAACCGCGCGCGTGCGCCGGATCGGGAGGAGAGAGAGAATGATAGGGGTAAAACGGTAATTTTAAAAAATTTTAATAATAAAAAATAAAAAGACCCATCTGATAATTTATTAAAACTCAGGAACCCCGATGTTATAATTTTAAAAATATGAATCTGCGCGATATTAAGCGTTAAACTCAGGGACTTGAATGTAATTTGTCCTAATAATAATAATAATAATCAAGATCTGAATTATCAATAAGATAATCCATTCAGATTTATGGTATAATACAAAACACAACACTCATATCCCAATATTTTTAATCAATAATTTTTATTAATCATACAAGTACATTATTTAAAAATTAATGAATATAAATTTTTTGGAGACTATTTTATAGGGCCACGTGTCATTTTTCTATGCTATATATCACACGTGAAAATCGGATTAAAATCATAATTTACAATCAATTTTAATTTTAAAAAGATTTTAATTATATATCATTCTCAAAATATCAAATCATATGTTTTATTGATGCGCAAAAATCTCACAAGCAGAATAAAAAGGATAATAAAAAAGAAAAAATAATGTGAGCATCAATGTTTTATATGAAATTTGGGAGACCAAACGCGGCTTTATAAATGCTTCACTATCTAAAAAAAATAATATAATGATTTAAGTTCTCATCTCAATTAGACTAAGAGAGCGTTCGATTTGTTGTTATCTTGGTGTTATATTATGTAATCTAAATGTCATGACATCTAGATGTCATTTTTTGACTAATAATTTTATAATCTAATAGAAGATTATTTATAAATATCATTAAACCAAACAATTACTTTTTCTAGATAACATAACATAACATCAAGATAACATTGAACCACGACCTCTAAGTAAAGGAACTCTTACTGTGTGACTTGCTATCAGTGCGTTAGGCAGATAATAAATGAATTAAGGGCCAATTTCCTTTGGAATTTTTTTTGCGTAATTTGTAGCTAAGAGATTATCATTATTCCTTGATCGTATCGTCCATCATTGACTATGATTTTCTCTTTCCCAAGGGTTTTCAAACATTAATGCTCGGAAGATTTTCATAGCTCATTTATATAAACATTATGATTAGAGCATATATTATAATGTTCGAGGAATAGGCTCTTCAATGTTTTATCTTTTAAGTCTTTTAGAAAATCTTCTATATATTTTTATAATATCAAATCTTGTTAAGTATATTACACGAATTCAAAATTTATATCACTATAAAACATATATTGCTTAAATATTATTTATATTCATTCCTTTTTAAATTTAAGTGTTATATTCTCGTTATCTTCATATTATTCTTTTGTAAGTGACATGATATGTAAATAACATAGAATAACATTAAAGGGGCATTTGGTTCAATGTTTTCTTGACGTTATATTATATTATCTAGAGAAAATAATTATTTGGTTTAATGACATCTATAAATAATCTTCTATAAAATTATAAAATTATTAGTTAAAAGATGACATCTAAATTACATAACATAACATTAAGATAACAACGAACCAAACGCCCCCTAAATATAATTAGAAAATTTGAAAATATAAATAATATTTAAGTTGGTGATATATTGTAAATTGCAACTTAAAAAAATAAAATAGATATGTTCCTTTTTCATTTTATTTTTTCATGTATATTTATTTATTAACTTTAATATTCTAATTTCTATAAAATATATTTTTTGTACGCTTTTGTATTATAAAGTAGCACTCTGCACTGTATAACATCATATGTCTCATTATTATTTTATAAATTTATTTTTAAATTTGAGTAAATTTTTTTTATATAAAATATTAAATGCATTTATTCACTTAATTTATCTTGTTTTAATCTTACTAATAACATAAACTTTTATTTCATTATGCCTAAAAAAAAAATCCATTTCATTGTTATTTTATAGTAATAAGCCCACCAAAATAAAATATAGCAATAGGTCCAAATGAGCTGACTAATAAGTCGTTTTTATGATCTAAAATTTTTCTCAATCTAATCTTGCTGACATAGGATCCAATTGAAATGATTCGAAATAGGATTGATTAAAAAAATATTATTTATATATATTTATATATCTAACTAAATTTAGTATGTTAGTTTTTCATAATATTCTAATGAAATACTTCATTAAAATTTCTTTCATAAATTTTATTCAAACAAATTTTATTGTAAATTATTTTTTTTGCTTTTATTTTTAAATATTAGATCAAAATGAATGATCAAAATTTGATTGAATGAATAACATATTTATACATAAAATTTCACTGAAAGATCAAAAATTAATTAAAAGTTAGATAAACTGTAGCCCAGATTAAGCATGACTCGATAACAAATATGCCTAACCTAGCTCGACTCTGATAGCACGTAATAAATAGTTACCTTCAAAATAAATATTTAACAAAAGGAATTTCAGGAAATGATTTCAGATGAATATTGTTACAACATAAATAGATTAATGCACACAATGAGGTATATTATGCAAATATAAAATAGTAAATTTTCTTTGAATCATGTTGGTAGTATAAATTAGTATTTAAAAATAATATAGCAGTAAAAAAAAAAAAAAACTTAAACAAAGGATGCTTAAATAGCATTAAAAAAATTCCTATATGATGCCAAGGCATTTAATATAAAAATTTCAACACAAATTATCAGAAATTGTCATAAAAATCATAAAAAATTGTTAAAATTGATAATTCAAATATTATTTTAAAAAGTCAAATAATGCTTATAAAAAAAATAAGAGAGAATATTTTAATAAATAATTTAATATACACATATAAGTAGTAATTAATTAATTAATTATTATTATTATTTATTAGAATGAACTTAAAGATAATTATAAAAGATTAAGGAGCTTAAATGTAATTTTTTAATATAATCGTCAATACCACGGCATATGCTAAGAATATTATTTAGTTTTAAAAATATCTATGTTGATATATTACTAAACATATTTACATAAATATCCAAAATCTAGATCCTATAATAGATTATTGGAAAAGTTTATAATAATCTTAAATTATGATTTCTGTTTTATAATTTTATAATACTTTATAATTTTGCAATTGTTATGGCCCGTTGAATGATTTTGTGATAAATTTTTGAGTTAGTATAATAATAAAAATACTTATGCATTAAACTTTTTATATAGACCGCTAAATTTCTACAACTATTTAGATTTAAAATAATAATTTAATATAATATTTAAAAAAATTAAGTATAAAATTAAAATATTTAAATATTAAATATAATAATAAATATAAAGTAATTTATATTGTTTGTAAAAATATCGAATTTCAAGATCGGAAGAGAAGTGTAACTTCAAATTGAAAATTAATTCAAATAAATTCAAAAATAAAATTATTCTCAAGCATTATTGAATCACATTGCAATGATTGCTCTTCAAAATTTTGAGTAATTCTTAATTCATTTGGTAATTTTAAAAAATTTAAAACTTAGAAATGTATTAAATTTCAAATTCCTTTTAAAAACTTTATTGCCGCACGTATTTTTTAAATATTTTAAATTTAATTAAAATTTTTACGTGAAAACAACGTTATATAAATAAAAAATTACTTTTACTTATATGATACAGGTATCAGTTACTTGATGCCTAATAATTTTAATTAGATTCAAAATTTAAAATAAAGTACTTTTTATTGTAAAAATTATATATAATATTACATATTTAAATTTTTATGATAAATAATTATTTTAATTTTTAATATGATTAAAGTGGTATAAAGGTCAAACAACACATTAATAATGATCTTAAAATTTTAGGAATTTAAAATAGGGAAAATTACAATCAGATTTTTGAGTTTAAGGGTTATTATCACACAGGTCCATATTTTTAAAATTATAACATCGCGGTTCTTGGGTTTTAAAAATTATCATCTAGGTCTTTTTTATTTTTTATTATTNGATAATAATTCTTAAATTTAGAAATTTATGTGTAATTTGTCCTTTAAAATATAATAAAAATAAAATTAATTGATGTAATAAAAATGATATAAATTATTTTATTTTTTAAATAAAATATTCATGATTAATTTGTTCACCAACTAAATACTGATTTTATAGAATAATAATTTTTTTTTTGGGATTTTTAATAAATGAAGTGTGGGGTCCACCTCAGTAAAAAGCAACTTACACAGTTCCCACTTTGAAAAAAGAAGGGAAAAATCCACTGACTGCTCCTCCAAGGCCACGTGCAGCAGGCCTGCACCAGAGAATAATTTTGTCGCATAGGAGCCTCGTTCAAATTAAGTACTTTTTTTTTAATGATTTTTTTTATACATAGACAGAAAATTTATTTTGATATAAAATTATTATTATTTTGATATTTGAAATAATAAAATTATTTTATTATTAAGAATTATATTAAATTTTAAAAAAATACTTTTCTATTAATATATATAATATGAAATTTAATTTAATTTGTAAAATAAAAATTTATATAATATAAAATTAAATTAAATTTAAATATATAAAATTATAAATAATATGAAATAAATACAAAATATCAATAAAAGTATTTCTTTAGCAATAACCAAATTAGGGTAGAACAAATGCCTTCAATTCACTTTAATTCTTTTATTTGCCAACCAATATTATTAGTGGCCTTCGTCGTGTTGAAGAATCTCCCTGCAAGCTTGACGCCATCGGTGGTACCAACGTTCTTTGAATTAGTTTGACTATGAACCGACCACTATATTAGTCTGATTTATCTATAAAATTAAAATAATAATTGGATTAGATTGTATCAGCTAAAAACTACTCTCACGATTGATCGATGAACCAATTGACCCAATTAAAATTCATGAATATGATAAGTGCTTATTAACATTATATATTCTTTCAATTTAATGAATTTAATTATTTGTGTGAATTGAAAGTTATATTATATTTGTAGTTTTATCATTAATTAATAGCCTATTAGTAATAATTGAAGCATTATTTTTTCTTTAGATTTTTTATTATTAACTTTAATTTCATAAAAATTGCTAGCAATATTTACCATATTATAAATATTTATGATATAATTATGAAATCAATCGGTTGAACTGATAGATAGTATTCTGTTAAACTATCATCCAAACATTTGATTGATTTAATTAGTCAACCGGTGAATCAATTAGATCATAACACGGTCGTATGACCGATTTGATTTAACTTTAAATTCGATTCTACAAACCTTGATCTCACATGCAATGGGCTAATGGCTTCAGAAATAAGTTTGTCTATAAGTTAATTTTTATTTTAAAAAATATTGTATACGATATAAGAAAGAAACAACAACAGAAGTTAAATGACTAAACAAAAGGCTGAAAATCAATACTATGAGTTTGACAGACAACCAAATTCTCATCCTTTTTACAAGTAGCCTCACCAAAATGAATACTATTAGAGATAGCAATAGCTTCAAATGCCAATGGCGAGACACCCATGGCTTTAAAAGAAAGGTCAGCACATTCAAATCAATTATAAACTAAAATATCAACAGATTTAATAGAATGTGGCTCTAATATAAAAAAGGTCAATAGTATTTCGCAACGGTATAATACCTATAACTAATTACAACTTTCATCAATGCATTACTTACTACATCATTTCAGAAAGCATAATCAAGATGAGATACATAGTGTATGGCGTAACCACTCTAAATATTCAAATGCTCAAGCTGACATGCAGTATGGACACAGCTTGATCACAGAACTCACTAGCCAAAGAGAGTTGGGGTTTAACGGTGGCAATTACTCATGATGAGACAACTAAGAAGACCTCATCAAAGCACTAAAATGAAATATCACCATGCTCCAAGTTAGAGAAAAAGCAATTGACTGAGAGCTTACTAGATTTAAAATACAAGTTTACAGCGAGGCAGTTTGATAACAAGAGATATAAAAGGTATAAGATGTCATATTCGCAATTGATAAAATACTTAGGGCTTGTTTGGTTGGAGGATGAATTTGGGTAAGGAAAGAGAAAATAATTTATTTTATAGAGTTGATGGGAAAGAAATTTATTTTAATATTGGGAGGTGTGTAGGATGTGAAATAAAGTTGATTTTAAGGTTGGAATTTGTGTTGGATGTGAAATAAAGTTGATTTTTAAGGTTGGAATTTGTGTTGGATGTGAAATAAAGTTATTAAAATTTATAATAAATTTAAAATATTATTAAGATATTTTTTTGCCCATTTTTGAGCTCATGCCAAACAAGGCCTTAGAGTCTGATCAAAGTAAATAATAGCCCAAAACTTAGTTTATCCGTAACAATAATATATTTTAGGCAGTGTTGAAGAGTCAGATCAAAGTTTACAACACCAGTAGCAAGAGCAGTTGATTTGAATACGCGAAGAGTATGAACAAGCTTAGATATGACAAGACAAGACCAAAGCAATAGAAGCTTGATATGTAGACCCGCTAATTGAGCAAGTAGATCTATACAACTTGTTACTTTAGCAACAAGATGATGAGCCAAATAAATGATACATGTAACATCAAGATTGATACCTGCATCAAAAAGCTTAACAGCATTTTATTGTTGATGTCGGCGCCTTAAGGAAACAAGCTCCGATCTAAACATTGATGGTTAACAACTAGGCAGTATAACTCAGATTTGTCACATCCAAGTACAAATCCAATGAGACCCTACTAACTATTGATCATTTTTTTAATTAATTAAATTAAATGATTAAAATTTGATAATATGTAGATTTGTCTTTGGGGGCATTTGGTTTGCTGTTATCTTGGTGTTATGTTATGTAATCTAGATGTCATCTTTTGACTAATAATTTTATAATTTAATAGAAGATTATTTATAGATATCATTAAATTAAACAATTACATTCTCTAAATAATATAACATAACATAACATCAAGATAACACTGAATCAAATGCCCTTTTAATTTAATCTCTAATAAAGTGACGGTAAGTTCTAATGTATGTTTTATTGTAATTTTTTTTACATATAAATGAATTAATTAAGTGTTTAAGGTTTACTGTGATATATATATATATATAATCTCTCTCTAGCACGGATATATATAATTTTTTTTCATATTAATATTATTACCAGAGTTCTGCATCATGTCATTGCATATCTTAATTTTGTTTTAGAATCAAATTATTTTGCGTTTTAGGGGGCGTTTGGTTCGTTATTATCTTGGTATTATGTTCTCTAATCTAGATGTCATGACATCTAGATTCATCTTTTGACTAATAATTTTATAATCTTATAGAAGATTATTTATAGATGTCATTAAACTAAACAATTACTTTCTCTAAATAGCATAATATAACATCAAGATAACACTGAACCAAATGCCCCCTTAGTTTCATGAAGAATGATCCCTACATAGGGTGTAATGCAATATTAGTGATAAATATAATTTATGCCAACTATCTTTGTTGGTTATTTTAAATATGGGCTTGTTTGGTTGGAGGATAAATTTGGGTAAGGAAAGAGAAAATATTTTATTTTATAAAGTTAATAAAAAAAAAATTATTTTAATATTAGGAGGTGTGTAGGATGTGAAATAAAGTTGATTTTTAAGGTTAAAATTTGTGTTAGATGTGAAATAAAGTTATTAAAATTTATAATATTATTTATTTTTTTTTTGCCCATTTTTGAGTTAATGCCAAACATGTCATTAAATATAAATTTTAAAAAAATAAATATAATAAAAAAATATGATATAAGAAATAAGAAACCAATTAAATTTTATTTAAACGAATCGAAAAATATAGAAATAGTGAGGCAATAAAATGAGATTTTTCATGGTAAGAATAGAGTGGCTCAAACCCTCATGATTTTAAAATACAAATTTTCTTTAGAAATTTTATTATTGCTGTTGTTGATATGTAAAATTGAATTCTCTATTTATTTTATTGTGCTTTAATCTTCAAAATAAGAAAAAAATATAATTCGAATCATTTATTACTAAACCTTAAATTCTTTACTTTTTATTATGTAGATTAATTTGTTGATCATTTTAATAATTGATTAAATTTTCATTTATATATATATATGTGGAAATAAAATATTAAGATTTTTTGAAATTTTAATTTTAATTTTATTTGTATTATATATATATATTAATTCTTTTTGCGTGCTGTATACTTGATGTAATTATTGATGTAGATTATAGGGGATTCCAAGAAACACCAAAAAAGAGAGAGAGTTCCGGGAGACGGCGGCGCATAGAGAGGTAAGCCTGTTAGCGGAGGCTTAAGAGAGAGAGAGAGAATTCGGGGCATCCAGAACAGCCACAAAGATTTAAGGTGATTCAGGGAGAAAATCCCCTACGTCCACCGAGCGCTCAGCGAAGAAATTTCACTAATGGGAAAGGGTAGCCGTGAAAGCTATTACAAAGAACTTACAAGAGGAAGAGAGAGAAGGAAAAAGAGAGTTTTTCTTGTTCTCAAGCTCTTTGTTTTACAAGAAGTGATAGAGGAGGGATTCTGCTCTTCCTGGGTACTCGATTTTTTTCCCTTGTCTCTTGAAGACTGTTCAGAGGTATATGTAGGCAGCGGATGGTGCAGCTTTATCCTGATTTTTTGAAAAAAAAGAGGTGAACAAGCTCTGAGTTCGCGCCGTTTATTGGCTGCCGGAAGGACCAAAAGCAGCAAAATGCTAACTTTTAATATTAGTACTGCTTATGGAGATCCGTGACAGTTGGGGCATGCGGACCCTTAATTTGCAAGTCTGAGAAAAGCGTCTTGTACGGGGAATGAAGCGGTCGGACCACGCTTGATTGTGACAGGCACCGCTTTGTAACATCGAGGACGATGTTACCAGGGATGGTCCTGGCTCATCGTGGACGAGGCTTGGTTGAACCCTCGTGTCCGAGGTTTGACCAAGGTCTGACCTATGAGAACAGATAGATGAATTAGTTAAAAAAAATGAATGCCAAACGCCAGCTAGGTGCCACATGTACGGCAGGGATGCAACACTGAAACTACGTGTTAACAATAATATAAATAGGATTACATTCAATATATGATTTGGGTTGTGATTAATTGATGGTAAAGTCCCTATAGTCTTATCATAATCTCAAATAGGTTTAATAAATAAAAAAACTATTATTTAATTACATTTAGTTTATGAATATACAATGTAGTTCCGTTGCTCACTTTTGCGATTAACTCATCATAAAATCATTATTTTGCTACAAAAAATATGAAGTTTTAATTTATCTTTAAGCAATTTTATTAAGTTTTTAGCACTGTATTTTAACTAGATTTTAAAAAAAAATTAACTCTAATATCAAATAAAAATAAGACTGAACATAAATATATTACGAATAAAATATGATAGTATGTGAACTTATGAAGGAAAAAAATATAAATTAATTAATAAAAAACTAAATGACATTAAGGTATTTCTATTTTCCTACCATTTTCATTCATATATGATGTAAAGAATAATTTGATCACTTAATTGAATATAAAAAAATAATAAAGTGATAGATTGGATTACTCATTTTTTATGTTGAAATATCACCATAAAATGAGTATAAAAATTATAGGAGTTTAAAAATAAGTTAGATATGTGGCTGCTAAATTAAAAAAAATTTAATTATAAAGATTTGTAAGAGATTTTTTAACTACCACTAATCTTTTTTTCATTATTTATCTTTTAATATGAGTATGACTTTCTCTTAAAATAATAAGAATAAAGATTAATATATTTGCTAATAATATTGTATTTCTTAATTTACAAGCACATTATATGTTATATTATATAATATATTAAGAGTAACTTTATCTCTAAATAATATATTAAGAATTTATTTATTTTTTGGTTAGTATATGTTAAGAGTTATATGATAATTTATTTTTTTGATGAAAATTATATGATAATTTAAACCAATTTTTTAAAGTAAATTTATTTTTTATGGTATTTTTTTAATGCAAGATCAAAGAAAACATAATTTTTTTAATTAAAACATAAATCTTCTAGATTACTTATATTAGTCCCAAAATAAACACAAACAAAAATTTGAGTTCTTTTTCTATAAAAAAAAATTCAAGTTCTCCCTACGTAGGAGTAGATTAAGAAGAGAATAAATATTGTTATATATGTATTATTTAAAATAAATTTGATTTATTATATTAAAATTTACATTAAATATCAAAAAATATTTTATGTGGGGGCACTTAATTACTCTTTTTTCTGCTATCGCATGACTTAATTAAAAATTATATTATTGCTCAATTATTAGATCACATATAAAATAATAATTTTTTTAATTTATTTTTTATATTTTTTTTATACTTAATATTTCATTATGTTATAAATGTTAAACATATCTACTAAAATAATTAAATTTTTTTTATATAATAGTTTAACTAGTATGTAGATAAGTCCTTATAATTTGTTGATATAACGCACTGAACCCAGAATTAATAGAAAATATTAGAAGAGATCTACTTCGTTTAAGGACCTATTTTTTATAATTATTTTATTTTTTTACATAATTTACAAGCTTCAGTTAAAGACTATAATGAATTAAAAATATAAAAAATTTATTATGATAATATGTATTTTTTTTGATCGGATAAAATGATATTATATTAATGCATGCTTTAAAGTAAAAAATAAAATAAAATTTTACAATCATTTACATAAATTAAAATTTAAGTCCTTGTCATAACGGGGAGAAATTATTGCAGTCAGACAGCCTAATACGTGGATATTGCGGAAGCCATTCAGCGTGCAACACCTTGCGTGCGGGTCCCACCGCATTTTTTTAACGCCATTTGCTTGCTCATGATGTCGGTGAACCCTAATTCGCTGATCACCATTTTCCGGGCCCATTCGCCGATCGCCATCCCCCGACAGCGCAGGGCACTAAGGCAATTGAAGCCACTTCGTCGACGGCACGGACGATGTGGGCAAAGGGAATCTAGAGCCCTACGCTGCAGTGAAAATAATTCCATCTCCTCTCTCTCTCTTTCAACCATCTCTTCCTTATCTTCCTTCCTACGTGTTACAGTAGAGTTTGACTTTATTTTGTTGCTGACGAGCAGCTGTCACTAGAGATACACATGTATCTCAATTATGATAATTTTTCTCACACATATATCTCAAATGTAGCAATTTTGCTCATGTATGTATCAAATATATCTCATATATAGCAAATTTTATCACATATATTTCATAAAATCTCTCATATGTAGTAAATTTTATTATATATGTATCATAATATATCTCATGTGTAGCAATTTTGTTCACATATATATCATAATGTATCTTATACGTAGCAATTTTTATCACATATGTATCATAAAATATCTCATATGTAGCAATGTTTGACATTTATGTATCATAATATATCTCATATATAGTAATTTTGTTCTTATATGTAGCATAATATATCTCATACGTAGTAACTTTTATCACATATGTATCATAAAATATGTCATATGTAATAAATTTTGACATATATGTATCATAATTGCCCGTAAAAAAAATTAGGGTTCATTGGCATCATGAGCGAGCAAACGACTTTAAAAAAACTCGCCATTAGTGTCGACTGCCAAGTCGTGATGGTGGGACCCGCATACAAGGCGTCGCATGCCGAATGACTTTCACAAAATCCACGTATTAGACTGTACGACTGTAATACTTTCTCCATAATGTAAGATTTTTTTTTAACAAGGTGGAGTTATTCTTCAATTAAGAAATTATTTTAATATTAAAAAATGAAATAAAATTTAAATTTTATTGAAATAAATGTTGAAAATGAAATATAGTTGATATTTTAATATTCAAATTTATAATATATATATAATAAAATTGATATATTATATTTAAAATTTACATTTAGCAAAAATATATTTAATTTCTTTTTGAGTTTGAAACGGAGAAGACCTAAACCCTGCTAATTTCTTTGAAATCTCTATAAATTCCAACAAAATCCCATCCAGAGCTCTCATGCTCCACCGATCATGGCGCCCACCAGTCCTCACGAGCCTCTTCTCTCCTCTCAATCAAACGGACATCCTTCCTTCCTGAAACCCCTTCTCCTCACTCTCTCCCTCGCCGCGATCATCTCCCTCGCCACCATCGCAGCACCTCATCTGGCCGTCCATCTCCTCCCCAACCTCTCCCGGCCGTCCGATCTATGCGCCCACTCTCCCGACCCCTCTTCCTGCGTCGCCGTTGCCGGAGCCGCCTCCGCCGACTCCGCCACCCGCTCCCCTCGCCATCTACTCCAAACCATCCTCCGCCGCTCCGTTCGCGTGATCCACGCCTCCATAGCGGAAACCGCCGATCTCCACCGTCGGATCAATGATCGCCGCCTCAGATCCGCCCTCCGCGACTGTCTAGATCTCTTCGATCTGTCCCGCGATCGCATCACCAGCTCCGCCGCCGCCATCGCAGCCGGATCCTATGCGGACGCCCGCACCTGGCTGAGCGCCGTGCTCACAAACCACGTCACGTGCCGCGACGGGCTTGACGGCGCTTCCGTCCCTCCGTTAACGTCCCGCCTCGATACTCTAACGGCGCAGAGCAGCGCCGCACTGGCGGTGCTCCGCGCCGTCAAGGCTGATGACGGCGACATAACAGATCTAGTTATAACGGAGCTTCCCTCTTGGGTACGGCCCAGCGACCGCATAATCCTTGAAGCCTCCTCGGCGGCGCAACTTCCGGTGAACGTCACCGTGGCGGCAAACGGCTCCGGCAAATTCAAGACGGTGCAAGCGGCCGTTGACTCGTCGCCGGACAATGGCAAGGGCCGTTTTGTAATTTATGTGAAGGCAGGGACTTATAAGGAAAACGTCCGCGTGGGGAAGAACAAGAAGAATTTAGTGATCGTCGGCGACGGCATGAGCTCGACGGTGATAACCGGAAGCTTAAACTTCGTTGACGGCACCACAACGTTCGACTCTGCTACCCTAGGTTTGTTCATCTACAAACTTAACGCTATACGAAATTCATTCTTATTAGCGATCTGGGCACCGCTCAATCTCGGCTTATCATAATTAAAATTATTTTAAAAAAAATTATCTCAAAAATTTAGTTGGATTATCACTTAAAAATATTCTAACAATAATTAACAGATATTTATATATAATTAATAAAAAAATATAATAAATAATTAAATATATTATTTATATATTTGAAAAATTAAAGATTGAGTCAACTCAATCCGATCTAACTATGGCTCATGGCTTGGCTCAATAAACTCGGATTGAGTTTAATTCGATTTAAATATTGATCAAAACATCAAGAGTTCTCATGTTTGAATGACATCATTTTTTCATAAAAATAATAAAAAATATAATCAAATTAAGTTTTGCATTAGATCTACGATAAAAAGATCAAAATAAAAATTAGCTGAATAGTTTTGAAAATTTATTTAGTAGGTTCTCTGTAGTTATATATGGAATTTTTGAGTAACTTGTTTTAAAAAAATATCTTCTCACATTTTTGCTGCAGGTATATGTTAATAATTAGAATAATATTATTAACAAATTATTTATTTCATGTTACTTTGAATAAGTTAAAGTTAACTGTTCATTTTTATGCCGATTTCAATATTAAATTTATATTTTTTTAGTGTTTTAAAGTAAAAAAATTAGATTAGTTCTTTTATAAAGTTTAGAAAATATTTTTTTATATGGATAAAAATTGACTATGGCTTTGTTTTATAACTATCAAAAAAAAAATTCAAATTAATATTTTATTAGTATTTTAAATTTATTATAAATTTTAATAATTTTATTTTATATTACAATGTAAAATTTAATTTTATTTTACCTTCATCATAAATTTCATATTTTACAAATCTGTTAATATTAAATATTTTTTTTTTATTTTATAAAATAAAATATTTTTTTATTCAAAATGAACTCTAAATCAGTAAACACGCACATCACAAACAATTTTTTAAATAAAACAAAATTTTAACTTATCTTACTTAAGCCTACCACGCTAATAATATTTTTTAACTTACGTAATTATTATATTTTAATTTTCAATGCATATCAATAAAATGTAAAATTAACATTCCATTTGAGTCCCTTTCTATATTAATAAAAATTATAAATAAATTCTCTCCTGCTTAAAAAAAAATTGTTCCATCTAGGTCTAATTTAATGAATTAATTTATAAAATTTTCTGTAAAGTTATTTTATTTCTTTTTCTTTAAATAAGATGAATTAATTTATGGGTATTTTAATTTTTTTATTATTATTTTTTTATGAAAAATGTTAATAGAAGGAACAAAGCAACCATTAATTCAAACATTTTACTGAATTAATTTCTAGTTGGATAATACGAATAATTAATTAATTTATTTATTTATAAATTTTATATTATCCAGCGGCCGTGGGGGACGGATTTATGCTGCAGGACATCTGCATCGAGAACACGGCGGGGGCGGAGAAGCACCAGGCGGTGGCGCTCCGCGTCGGAGCAGATCAAGCAGTGATTAACCGGTGCCAGATCCGCGCGTTCCAAGACACGCTCTACGCCCACTCCCTCCGTCAGTTCTACCGCGACTCCTTGATCTCCGGCACGATCGATTTCATCTTCGGCGACTCCGCCGTCGTCCTACAGAACTGCAACTTGACCTCCCGGAAGCCCATGAGCAATCAGCAAAACCTGGTCACCGCCCAGGGCCGGACCGACCCGAACCAGAACACCGGCACCTCGATCCAGCGCTGCCGGATCACTCCGGCGCCGGACCTGTTGCCGGTGAAGGGCTCGATCCCGTCGTACCTGGGCCGGCCGTGGAAGATGTTTTCGCGGACGGTGGTGATGCAGTCGTATATCGACGATCACATCCGTCCGAAGGGGTGGTTGGAGTGGGACAAGGACTTCGCGTTGAGCACGCTGTTCTACGGGGAGTACAAGAACTTCGGGCCGGGAGCTGGGACCGCGGGCCGGGTCAATTGGTCCGGATATCACGTGATCACCGACCCGAAGGTGGCTTATGATTTCACGGTGGCTTCTCTGATTCAGGGGGGGCCATGGCTGCGGAAAACCGGCGTCGACTTCATTGAAGGGCTGTGAATGCGGAAGAGAAGAGAAGGTTTGAGAGAGAGCTGGAAATGGAAGCGACTAGTGATGTGTTATTTAACGTGCTGTGTTTTGCTATGTTTGTTGTAGTACTATCTGTTGTCTAGTGCAGAGTTCAGTGCTTTGGATGTGGTACCTACCATCTTCAAGTTCTTTCATCATTTTTTTTTGTTGTCCTTTCATGAGCCCTTCAAGCTTAAGGGTACCTAACCCTAACTTCTTGGAGAAGAGAAATTAAGGGGGGAGAGGTAAGGTGTTGATGCTAAAAAGATGTGGGAGAAAATAACCGAAGAAATGGTTTTTTACGTGAAAACCGTCTAAGCGAAAAAATCACGACACCGAGGTCACTGCTGCTTGGAAAATTTTACTAAAAAGAAAAATTTAAGTTACAGTAGAGAGTTCAGAATCCAAGAAGGGTGAAAAAAAAGATTTGTTTACTCTACAATAGGACTTATATAGCTTGATATTTGCTTGTGATTGTCATGTTAAAGAGAGGACCTCCCTTCTTGACATGACTTACGTGATAGCTGCAGTGGCCCTGTTCGTATGGGTTGTACGGTCTGTACAGCCTGGCTATCTCTTTTTAAAATAACATGAAATTTGTCATTTTGTACTGACACTAAGCTCAGGCGGTTCGACTTGGGTCCTTCGATATGGGCTTTTCGTCATGCGTACATCACGTGCCGCCTGTGAGTGCCCCTGAACTTCCCATATATACACTCAATATGACATTCATGAGAGATGCACTGTAACATCCAGTCATCTCAATGTATAGGTATTATCCGCTTTGACTTTAGAAAAACTGCATGATTTGAGCACTTCCTAGGAGATCACCTATCCCAGTGCTATTCCAATCCAAGCACACTTAAGTATGGAGTTTTTCATCATCAGCCTCACGATTTTTCTCTAAAAGACGTCTTTACCTTTTGAGATTACGTTATCTATTTATACAGTTCAGGATCTTCCTTCCTTTCCAATATAGGACGATTCATTCCTGTGCCCTTCTCACCATTCGCTATTCGGCTTAGAAGTCTGCCAGGAGCCGCACTTTGCCTCAGTGATTTTTTTCTCTCAGGACATCACTCGACGATTACTCTTCACCTTCTTCAGCCACGGGAGTCACAAGCACCTTTATGTAAATTTTGCATTATCAAAGCAATGTAAAGATACTACGCATGTTAGAGGCTCCTCATGACCAACACTCTCAAGCTTTTAGGCAAACTATATCATAGATTTTGTCCGTTTTGATCAACACAATGAGTCATGATTTTAAATTGCCAGTGTTTGATTTAATATTAATCACTTTCTCTTCGGTCTGTCCATTTTCATTTAAAATTTTCAAATTCAAATTTTCATAATGAATGATATTTATAATTAAACAAGTGAATGGACTGAGCTTACATTTTCAATGTGGGACTTTTAAATACACAATATATTATAATATATTTAACAAAAACTATTCTAAAAAAAATTGATCATAAATCTCAGTCATATATTCAAATAAATAATGAATTGACTGGTTAAAAGTCAGAAACTTAAACTATAAGCGAAGAGACGTCTACAAACATCAAAGATTCAGAAGAATTGTGTGGAACAAGCAATTGTGGTTCAACTCCAACGCATGGGGAGGTTCAATGTTCTATTTGCACATTACTTAAAATTAAAGAACCTAAGTTAATTTAAAAATTAAATGGACCTCAATGAAATAGATTTAAATTAGAAGTATCAAATTGTTATTAACCTAAAAAAAAAAAACCGGAGTTTTTGCACATCTTCAGGCCCTCTATGCCTCAGGACCTCTCAGAACTTCAAATGCTTTCGGCTTCTGCCAGGTACTACCATTTCTCTACGCACACCCCAAGTTGTCTCCTTCCGTCTCTCTCTTCATATCGCCAACTCCGGTTTTTCTCCGGCGGCCGCCCCTCCGTCGATCCTATCCACCTTGACCCGGCAGCAACCACCTCCGCAGCTACCTCAACCAGGTCCCTGAACCTAGCACTAGCCTCTCTTTCCAGGTCCCGCAGGTTCGAATCAGCCCTCTTCTTCTACTCATCCGCACGCCGCTCCGGCGTCTTCCCGGACTTCACCACCTTCAGTATTGTTATCAACTGCTGCTCCGAGACCGGCCGCTCGAATCTTGCGCTCATGCTGTTTGGTGAAATCACTCAACGAGGTTATACTCCAAATGTTGTCACCTTCACTACTTTGATTAAAGCTCTATGCAGAGAAGGCAAGATCTCAGAGGCCTTCAAATTTTTCGATCACATGAAGGAGAATGGTCCCAAGCCGAACAGCCTTACTTTGGGAGTACTCATTGGATATATGTGCGGTAAGTCAAATTCTGTGAAGGGTATGGGTCTGATAGGTGAAATGTTGGAGATTGGATTGGAACCGAGCGGGTTTACTTATAACCTGGTTCTGGGTTGTTTGTGTAAAGAAATGAAGATCTTACCCGCTGAAGTTCTTTATGGGAGGCTGATTAAAATCAGAATTATAGGAAATGTGGTTTCATATACCAGCTTCATTGGTGGGTATTTTAGGGAGGGGAAACTCATCAAAGCTTACAAAATGCTATCTGAGATGCAAGAGAATGAAATTTCCCCGGACATTATGACGTTCAATACTTTGATTCATGGCCTGTGTTCTAATGGGAGGTTAGAAGATGCTTTGGAAATGTTAAAGTTGATTCCTTCCTCAAGAATCCGCCCTAATGTAGATACATTCACGATAGCTATTGGAGGCCTGTGCAAAGAGGGCAGAGTTGAAGAGGCTTTGACTTATTTAGATAAGATGATCAAAGAAGGGTTGAATCCTGACAAAGTTACGTATTCGACTTTGGTCGATAGATTATGCAAGGAAGGGAGATTAGGGAATGCCCTCATGCTTGTTCATCACATGGAGCAGACTGGAGTTGAGAATGATGTTGTTGTATACAATATAATGATTGACGGATATTGCAAAATGGGGGATTTGGAAGGTGCCAAAAAGATTTTTGAGGAAATCAAGGAGAAGGGGTTTCGGCCTAATGTGATCACGTATAACTCCTTAATGGATGGATTCTGCAAAATGGGGGAAAGCAAGGTTTCAGTAACATTGTTGCGAGACATGGAACGGCAAGAGCTTAAGCCAGATGTGATTACTTTTAGCACATTGATATGTGGTCTGTGTAGGGAAGGAAATCTGGAGCAAGCTGCTTATTTTGTGGATGAGATGTTCTCCAAGGGACAAATACCTGATGATGTTAGCTACAAAATATTGTTAGATGGGTTTCGGAGAAAAAGAGAAGCTCATGTTACAGAGGCGTTGCAGCAACTTATGAATGAAATGAGAAAGAGAAAATCACCATGACTGTGCTTAGGATCTTGTGGGCTATTAGAAGACTTTGTGATGGTGAGTGGGACCTTAACTGCTAAGACTGCGGAGCACAAAAGTCAATCAAGCTAACTCCAGGCATTTGAGCAAATCTACGTACTTCTTCAATTATTGTGGCTCATCAGTCTTACCTTACGTACTTATCTACCAAGTTAATCAATAGTTGTGGTTGGTGAAGCATTTGGATCGAGCATGGGAACCTCCTTGGCTCCTTGTCAAGCAACTACAAAGCGACATGGAGTGCCATCTGGAAAATGCAGGCCCCAAGCAAATTCAATTATTTGCATTACAGGTTTGTCGCACTCCACATTCCAGAATTTATGCATTCGCAAGATACTTAAAAGATCCACCTTGTTGCTTGTTCTATCATGATGCACTAAAATTCACATTGCAAATCTTTCCTGTTTCCCCTTTGCAAGGAAAACCTGGGAAGCTGCAAGAGCCCCAAACTCTCTTTTAAAGAGCCTCAATAATAATGAAACAATGTGGTTCAACGAAGAGATTTCCAAAATGGATTTCGCTGTTGAGCTCTTTGGCACACTAATGTAGTCCATTTGGAACACGAGCAAAGCAGGCCAAACTCCAGAGGCCGCCTTCACTTTCACGAAAACATACATAGAGGAACATGAGCAGCTAGCAAGAAAGAAGAGTCATCTACTGTCCAAACAGTGATTGATTTGGCAGCCTCCACCCCCCTACGAAATATACAACAAAGGACTGTTTGGAATGGGGAGAGGTGGCCAAATACCATACAAACTAACTACTAGGTAGCCTAGTCAAGAATACGAAGGTATGCTTGGAGTCGTTTTACATTGAGAGCTATGCTGCCACCGATCCTATTCTATTTGCAAAGAAATTGAACCTAAAAGATATAGCCTTAGAAGGGGACTCTGAAAGGTTGACAAATGGGCTTAAATCCACAAAAAAGAATGTCTTTGATTGGCCTTTGCACAGACAACACGTGGAGGCAGCTCGACCCTTTTTAAAGTATTCAGTCTCATATATGAAATGTGTGGGAAATCAGGCTGCCTGCTCATTGTCCCGATTCGCAGTAGATACAGATGACTAATGTTTAGCTAGAAGAGCCTTCTTTTCTCTCTCATGTCTTGTCGATTAGTTGTATTGGAGCTTTTTCTATTTGAATGAAATCTTCCATATTTACTATCCAAAAGAAATTGCACTCCTTTTATTTATTGACTTTTATTATTATTATTTCATGCTTAGTTTATTTTTTGATTCTGGATTCATGTATCTGATTAACTTACATGAAGCCTTTCTCATGAATACTGCTGAACATCTGATTTATTGTCCTGCAAACCTTTCTTTAGCTTCTTCAGCATGCTTTGTCATATGTACTTGAAAATGTGCTCATTTTTTTGTTGTAATCTTCATCGCTTCATGCTTCACAATGTTTTGCCTGTTTCAGTTGTTTGCAAGTCCACAGTATTTTCTGTTACTCTTTTTACTTCATTCATCTATTGGTCTTTAGATGTTTGATTTAAAGTTATAACTTTTTAGTTTATTTACAGTAACAAAGATTGATAAGAGTATTTTTAACAGTTGATTTTAGTGTTGGGCTTCATCTTGTCATTTTTTTTTCAATTTTGGCTCATAGTTTGAGGAATTATACATTCAATTTTGGTTCAAATTTGATTTACTCTTTTATCTATTAAGCTGGATGCACTGTTGTTGGCACTCTATTTGAATTCTCACCCAAATTTTAACCCATTTAAACTTTGAAGTAGGCTCTCATAATTAGCAAATTTTCATGTTAGGGCTTGGTTATGGTTTAGATCAAACCTTAAAATCTAATTCTGATTCATGAATATATCCCCTAAAATGTAATGTGCTGATTCTAACCTCTTTTTTTTACGATGATTTCTAGTGTTATATTAGTATGTTGAAATTAGAGAATATGTAGAGGTGTCGACTGGTTCTGGCTGTTGAAGGTGATGTGCTCATATCTTGAGTCGGCTTTCGGTTGACTAGCTTTGAGTCATGTCAATTTTAAGTTAGACCCGAATATGAATCGCAAAACCACATTAACACTTTTAGCCCGACAGCCTCTCCTATATCTCAGCTTAAGCTTGCTCTTTGGAAATATCCTGACCTCTTCATTACAGTTCCTCCTAAATGAGATTGTTGTAGGAGAAAGAAAGGAAGAAAAAGAGAGAAAATTGACACGAACAAAAGTGAGAGTGGAAGGATAATACGAGAATTATAAACTAAATTGGTGGAAACTTCGACCGAAGGATTTGCATCTTTTCATGATACAATTCAGCGACGTGAAGAACCCAAGCAACATGATTCAGAAAAACTTGGACTTGTGTACAAGGCTGAACCTCAAGAACCCTAGCGTCACTTACCTTTCCATCAATTCCAACGTTTCTTTCAATATTATTAGAATTAAAAGAAGGTATCAACAATCTGAAACTCAATTAAACCAATAAAAGCAATACTGTTTATTACTCGACTCGACTTGCTGAATCTTCCTCTACTTTTTTTCCCCTCTATTTACAGCCTTGCAAAGAGGAAGGGTAAGGTCATATATAAACCAACAAACACACAAAAGGAAACCTCCAAAAGAAGCAGAAGAGAAGAGAAGCAAGAAACCTAGAAGTCAATGATGGGCTCTCCAACTGTTAAGTTCCTCTCTACAGTCCAAGGCAAGTTAAAGATCTTGGCAGTAATGAACTTGAATATCTTGTTCACATTTATATTATGTGAAGCACTTGAGAAAAATAAAGTTGCCTTCATCACTCTTGCATATGCTCTGGCCTGCAAAAAATACCCAACAAAAGAGAAAAATCAGGAAACAAGTGCCCTTTTTTTCTATCATTCATCAACTTATGTGCGTTTATCTTTCCATCTTATGTTAAACAAATGGCATTTTAAAAGAAAAAAATTTGATTTTGACCAAGTTTTCTTATTTTTCTAACTTATCATTCTCTATATGCATATGTCAGCCTCATATTTTTTCCTTAGATTTTGTGGGCAAGAACAAAGAAGTCAGTTTTTTTTGTTTCCTCTGACTTTTGTCTCCAAATTGATCTGAAACTCTTTTTGGTTGTGTCTGCATCGCATCCATCAATAGGGCTGTTAATGATTTGATTTCAAATCGATTTCATCTTGGCTCCATAATACCAACAGAAAGAGTTTGGTCTGATTTAGATCCGAGCATGCCTAGCTCGTTTATTATTGATTCAAGCTCAATTAGAGCTGAAGTAAATCTGACTTTTGATTAATTTTTTATCTTCCAGTTAAAATATTAGGTGTAAATATCTTTATTTATTTAATCAACTTAAATCATGCCATCCATTTAATAAAAATTAATCAATAATTAATATAAATTATATAAAATTGGGAACCAGCTCACTGTTATGAGCAAATTGCATATGGGATCCTGAAGTCTGGAAAATATTATAAATTAATTCTAATTTTTTAAAATACTCAATTTAGGCCCCTCAAGTTGTAAAAGTGCTACATTTTAATCTCTTTTTTAGAATCTCTTCATTTTCATTAACTTTTTTTAATATAAAATATTAAATTTAATTATTTTTTAATTAATTTGAATTGTTTATATATTTTGAGGGATTGTTATACTCTTTTATTCTCACTATTTTTTAAAATTTAATAAAAATATAAAATTTTAATTAATCTTACCTCTTGTTTGCTTTGCATTAATAATTTAAAATTAAAAATA
The DNA here is from genome assembly GCA_019297695.1 of Apostasia ramifera. Lineage (NCBI taxonomy): Eukaryota > Viridiplantae > Streptophyta > Magnoliopsida > Asparagales > Orchidaceae > Apostasia > Apostasia ramifera. The sequence continues at coordinate 112,328 of JAEMOT010000222.1, forward strand.
CAAATATAAATATTTTAAAATTATATTTCAAAATATCATAAAATTAAAAAAATGAAAATAATATTAAAGCATATTAGTAAATTGGTAGCAATCATATCTTAATTGAGATTAAAATTGTAAAGCTTTTGCAATTTTAGGAACTCAATTAAACTTTATAAAATATTAGTATCAAAGTGCAATACTATTTCAACCTGAGGGCCCAGATGCAATTTACCCTAACAGAAAATTAACCACCCTTAAAAAAAAAAAGAAAGGAAAATTAACAGGTGCACAACACGTGTTCATTTTACTGATGCGATAATTTCGAAGCATAAAAAACCAAATTGAACCTCGAGTTTATTCAAACGAGTTGAACTAAAATCTAAATTCAAGCAGCACCAAACTCCATTTTATTGATTTTTTACCTAAAAAAGTTGTAACTATGACCAATTTTTAGTAATAGGTTGATGTTCTAAGATCAACATCTTTAAGCATTTATGAATATGACTCCTCAACATACCTTTTGGCTTCTTTGAAAATGAATTATCACTGACCAATCATTGGTACTTTTGTGCTAAAATGGTACGTGCCAATTATAATATATATGTATATTACATATTGCGATGAACCATTGTCGAAAAGAGCGGAGAGTGATCATCAGGTGATGTTCCGAGTGAAGAGAATTAGTGGAGCAAAGTGTAGCTCTTAGCAAGATTCTAGATTGGATGATGAGCGGTGAGAGGACACAAAAATGAATTGTATCACTTGAAAAGGATGTAAGTTCTTGAGCTGTATAAGTAAATAATGTGATCACAAATAATAAAAATGTATGATGGAAAAAAATCATAAAAGTAATTGTAAGGTCTTGAGATAGAAAATGACAGTGAGTGATCAACAAGGTAATGACCATGTGACTGAATCAAAATCACCCACATAAAGAAAGGCTCCTTGCAGACTTCTAGATGGAGGGGCGTAGGAATGAATCATTTCACATTGAAAAAAGAGAAGAGTTTTTGAACTGTATAAGTAAATAATATGATCCCAAATAGTTCAGGCACTTTTTAAGAAAAAATTATGAGGCTAATGGTTATAAACTTCGTAGTTAAGTGTGCTAGACTGGAGTAGTATTGAAATAAATAATCTCTTGAAAAATACTCAAATCAAGTAGTTCCCTAAAACTAATGCAGACAATATCTCTATATTTGGATCACGAGATGTTATACTAATAATAAAAATTTCACAATTAAACATATTTAAGCTGAGATAATATTGAGATAAGTGATTTTCTAGGAGGTACTTATGTCGTATAATTTTTAAAAATCAAAGTGAATAATGTAAAATAGAATATAGAGAAAAGTATTTAGGCCACAAGTAAATAGAAATATCTAAAAAACCCTTTTAGTTCACTGTGTTTTAAAATCAAAATTTTTTGTTGATTTAATAATAATTAGATTGTTGTCTTGGAGAAAAAACAGAATAATTTTTAAAAAAATCATCACTTTATGAGATGTTAATTAAAGACATTAAGCCAAATATTGTCCCTTTAATAATTTATATAATACATTTAGGCTTTATTTAGTTAGAAGTTATTTTTGAATAAAGAAAAAAAATATTTTATTTTATAAAATTAATAGAAAAAAATTTATTTTAATATTAAGATGTATATAAAATATAAAATAAAGTTAATTTTAATGTTAAAATTTATATTTGATTTAAAATAAAGTTAATTTTTAAGATCAGAATTTGTGTTGGATGTAAAATAAAATTATTAAAATTTATTATAAATTTAAAATATTAATAAAATATTAATTTACCCAAACAAGGCCTTAAATGATCCATTTTCAAAAATATATAAAATAATAATAACAATAATAATAATAATTAGGGATAATTACCTACATGCCACATCATTTTACTTTATTTATGTGTTACCCATTCATTCTTAGTTAATTACGCTATGCACACTCAAAACATTATAAAATCTTACATACACATACTTTCACTTATTTTCATTATAATAACAATTATAATTTTTCAATTACCTAACTATAGTTAGGTTACAAAAAGTCTGAACCGTTCATCATATTATTTTAAGGATATTTAAATATATTTTGAGTGAAAATCTTAAAACTTTGATGTTTAGGTAGTGGGAAGGGAAGGAGATATCCGCAACATGAATTGATTTTAGGACAGATCAGTGCTTTAGTGTGACGTCGAGGAAGAAAAAAAATGTACTATTAAAGGTAAAAATATAATTTTAATGATTTATTAACGAAATAATTTTTTTCAAATAAATTTTGACTGGGTTTTAATTTAAGTGTGTGTATGTAAGATTTTATAATGTTTTGAGTGTGCATAACGTAATTAACTAAGAATAGACGGGTAAAATAAAATTATTATTATTATTATTATCTTCTTAAATTAATTATAAGTTGTGTAAGTTGATATATTAATTACCTCATTTACGATGGCCCATTGCATGTGTAGAGGGAGCTGGACAAAGTCATCAAACTTCGTGCCGATTAGGATTGGAATAGCTGTCTAAAATCACATTAAAATATATTTTTTCAGTTAAAAAAAATTCAATATCTAAACTCCTAAATTAATCATATTGAAATATTTCTTCAACTGAATTAATTACCTTGTTCCACTTTTTTCCTCTCATATACCAATCTATTGCACTGCACAATAAAAACCCAAACAAAAAACTTTAATATTTATCAAAAAAAAAAAATTCAAAATTTAAACTTATTCAATAAAATACTTATTCAGTGTGCTTCGATTAGTCAGATCGAACATTATTAGAATCGCCACCGCATCTTTGCAAGCCAATGAAATGTGATCGAGAAATTGACCGTCACCTTAAAAACATTTATAGAATGAAATATAAATCAGAAAATACAGAAAATGATAGAAAAATTAGTAAAGAAATAATAATAATTTTCGTTGGGTTAATTACCTCCAACATCCCAAATGCTGAAAGCAATCCTGGCTCCCCTCACAAAGAAAACTTTATCCATTAAATTCAATCCAGTCAACTGCAATCCCTGATTCTCCTCACCCTTTCCCACATATTTAACCTAATTATAATTAATGACATAATTAGTGACCATATTGTAATTTACATTATCAAAATTGCAAATTAGTCCTACCAACCATGAAGCTTGTTTTTCCGATCCGTCGGTCGCCGAGGAGGCTGACTTTGAGGGAGACGAGGTCATCGGGGTCGTCCTCGGCGTCCGTGGGAAGGGGAGGCGGCGGCGTCGGCGGAGCCATGGGGGGCGCGGCGGTGCTTTCGACGTCTTCGTCCTGGGAGAAGCCCCTGCTTAGCCGGCGGTACCGGACGGGGTAGTCGCCGTCGGGGACGGACTCGGCGGCGGTGGCGGCGGGGGAGCAGGAGCAGGCGATGACGTGGCGCCAGAGGAGGCGGAGGAGGCGGCGGAGAAAGGCGACGCTGACCCACGGCAGGTGCGGCCGGACGAGCGCCCGGCCGAGTTTACTCATCGTCTCCGGCCCGATTGGGTTCCGCCGTCGGGTCGCCGCCGGCCGCCTCCTGCCATCAAGATCACTGGGATTGTCGATACGATTCCTGGCGGTGGCTCTGAATCTCTCCGTCTCTCTAGAGATTGGCTTCGTTCTCCGATCTTCTCTCCGGAACTTTTTGCTTTTGTTTTGAGAGAATAGACTTCGTGAGGGGGACGGTTGACCGCCGGCGAATTCGGGAGGGGAAATGCAAACTCTCTTGTAAGTAATCAGTCCAACTTGCCGGCTATAAGATTATGGGTAGGCCTATCGATCTCGATCGTGACCTGATTCAATCTAAGTTTGGATCCAATTAAACTCCTAAATAGATTTTTTTTATCGACCTGATCCATTTATAAATAAATAGATCGAATATAAATTACTATTGACCCGACCAGTTTAAAATCTGATCTGTTTATGTAATTTAATTTGTAGTGCATACAAGGATATGTTGTGGCCAATAATTTTTTTGTGAGAAAGCTTAATTAAAGAGTGCTATTATGATTAATTAATAAAAAATTCTTACAAATTATATTAATAAATTATAGTATACAGTGCTTCTATTTTAATAGTTTACTCTTATAAATTTATAGTTCACAATATATATATATATATATATATATATATATTACAAATATTAATTTATATATTAAAATATTTAATTAATTTATAATAATTTAATATTTTTTTTCTTATTTTATTTTTAATAAATTTAATATTATTTTAAATTTGACTATAAAAAATACTTAAAAATAACAACTTTTATTGTAAATAGATTAAATTCAAAAACTTGAATTTTTGATCCGATCTGAGAGGATTTGGATTGACCAATGACCTAATCCAATATATATAGATTCAGATTCTGGTTGGGGTCGACCTGACTCGAGCTTTGATCCTTTGACAAGCCTAATTATGAGTAGGCGGTGAGAGTTTGGCCCATTTGAATAGATATTTAACTTGAATCATACTCCAGTCGAGTTTATTAAACTGAAATATGAGCAATAATTAAATTAAGTAGATATATTTAATTATTTATTATTTATATATAAATATGTGATTATAATATCTATTAAGTAATCTAGGTATAATTATACCAAATATAAATTTAAAAAGAAAAAAATTCTTTAAAGATGTTGTGTGTATATAAAGTAATAAAACACACCCATGCAAATAAGTGGCCAACTTTTTTTGTAGGTGAATTGTAAATTGCGATCTAACTTAAAGGCCTAATAAATAATAGGTTCTAAAGTTGATCCCAATTATTTTTGACATGTTTAGAGACTAAACATGGTCAATAGAAATTGAACTAACAACATCGAACTCTAACTCAAATATATTTAATTATAAAAATTTTCATCATTAATCTCACAATTTTGCCTCAAATGTCACTTCTACTATATATCTGAGATCACGTTATCTATTTATATAATTTAGAATTTTCCTTCATTTTCGATGTGAGATGATAATTCTTGTGCCATGATAATTCATGTGTCCCTCTCACCACTCACTATTCGGCCTAGAAGCCTGCTAAAAACCGCACTTTGTCTTAGTGATTCCTTTTTTTTAGGGTATCATTCGGCGATCACACCCTGCGATCACACCCTGCCCTCTTTGGCCATGGGAGTCACATGGGCAAATTACGCCCAGGTCCCTGAGTTTAACGCTTAATATCCCGCAGGTCCACGTTTTTAAAATTATAACATCGGAGTTCCTGAGTTTTAATAAATTATCAAATGGGTCCTTTTTTATTTTTTTAAAATTACTGTTTTACCTCCGCCCCCTCTCTCTTCTCCTGATCCGGCAAACGAGCGCGAGCCGGCGGACACAATTAGTTGATCCTTAATTTTAATTTATTTAACAAACACAGCTAAACTAATTTTAGTTGCTTCCATTACCTAATATTTATAATAATATAAAATGATTTAGAATTATGAAGATAATTAGTGATTAATGCGAACTAATTGGAATCTAATTAAAGAAATTATGCGTGATCTTTGCAAACTAATTGGAATCTATACAAACTATGAGGCACCTCATGAACTACACTGCACAATTAGTTGATCCCTCTTAATCGAAGTTAAAGGTTGACTTTAGTTTTAATTTCACTCGTATTTTTTTTAATTTTATTTTTTACCCCTAAATATCACAATTACAATTAAATTTTAAAAAAGGATTACTATTACAACCACGTACTGAATTCAAATTACTTTGATCTGCAAATTAAACTTTTTCAACATTTTTCATACTAAAATATAAAAATTCTGGAATTTAAATATATTATAGGTTAAATTGCTCTGGGCCCTTCTAAAAAGCATTACAAGTTGGTTTCAATTTTTTAAAAATTTTAATTTTAGCTTTTGAGATTATAAAAATACGTCATTTGATTCAAAGTTAAATATAATTATTAATATTTTACCATTATGTCATAAAATCATTTCCAATGGTTATTATTTTGATTTTTTAAAATATAATTTTGTATTATTATTATTATTTGTATATATATATATATTTAAAAAATTTTAGAGCAAAAAAAGCAATTGATGATAAAAATTAAATTTTAAATTTTTTAAAATTTTTAAAAGAGAGTGAAAATAGAGTGGTATAAAGGTCGAGTGAAATATATAAATTATCAAATTTGATAAAAGTGATCTAATTTTTGCTTTTTATCATGAAATGCTTGCAAAAAAGATGAAAATCGAAAAAAAAGACCAAAACTGCAGCAGTTTTATAATCTCATGAATTAAAATCGAGAAATTATATAAATTAAAACCTATTTATAATACTCTATTGATCTCAGAGGTTGGATGCAATTTACCCTATATTATATCTTTATGCGTACTATATATATATATATATATAGATATATATATATAGATATATTTATATATTTATATTTATAATATGTGTGAAAATTTTAGTGGCATCTTTTTCTTCTTTTTTTTTTATGAAAGCAACAGCCTGAACCCTCACATATATTTTTTTAAATATAAATTTTAATTTTTTTTAAAAAAATTAATCAACTTATTCTCTCTTGTTTTTATCATTTGAGAAATTAATTATATTTTTTATTTAACAACTTAATAATAATGTCACTAAAAAACTACATTAATTTATTTTTAGTACAAGACGACTTATAGATATCATCTTATTTGCACCATTTCTTTGTTGAAATTTTCTATCGATCGTTTCAATGTAATTAGAAAGTAAATACAAATATTTGTTTTAAAGATAAATTATTTTAAGTCTATAATATCTAATAATTATTATGAATAAAATAAATAATAATCTATAAATGATGTTCAAAATAACACTAATATATTGATTACATTTAGCTAAGTATCTCCTAAGATATGAATTCAAATAGTCAAGACGCCAAAATGCATAAATAATCTAAAAATGTGGAAATCAATTCCTACTAATGGGATTATAATGTCCAAGTATAGCTAAACTAATCATTTGATTTATGAAATTCTAGATATGAAATATGATAAATTCAGAAAATTAAAATGCTAAGTCGTATAATTGTGATGCACGTGATTGAAAAGAGCGGAGAGTGATTGCCGGGTAATATCGTATGAGAAGAAAATCACTAAAGTAAAGTACGGCTCATGACTGTCTTCTAGGTCAATAAATAATAGTGAGAATATCAAATAAATGAATCGTCCAATATCGAAAAAGAAAGAGAGATCTTAAATTGTATAAGTAGATAATGTGACCAGGTGCTTTTTAGAATAAAATCGTGAAATTAATGATGAGAAACTTTTTAATTAAGTGTATTTAGAGTAGAGTAGTACTGAGATGGGCGACCTTTTAAGAAATAGTCATGTCACACAGTTTTTAAAAATAAAAAAAGATAATATTTCTGAATTTGAATTACAAGATGTTACAATAATCATAAATATAGTGGACTGTTGACACAAGAAAAATGTGAGATCGAACGATGAGAAGAGATTTTTTACATAAAAATCACCTGAGCGGGAAATTAAACCATGACGCCTGAGCTTTGGCGACTCAAAGGTTTCACTAGAGAAAAGAAAATGCAGATCACAATGGTGAGTATATGATACAAAAAAAAATGCCCTTTTACGTCTATGACTTGCTAGTGGCCGTCATATCAAACAAGTGGGCCCCATTCCCGGTATGACCGAGAAGGTAGCTGTACTTTAAAGTTCAGGCAGCCCTGTTCGCATGGGCTTTACGGGCTATACAACCTAGCCATACTATCTTAAAGCTGTATGAAAGTTATCACTTTGTACTTATGCCGTGCTCGGATGGCTCGACTTAGGGTCTTCGATGAGGCCCTTCGGCATGTGGCCATCCTACGCTGCACGTGAATGCCTGCACTTATCTTCTCATATGTGCATTTCATGTGGGCCTTCACGTTTATCTCGGACTTTAGCCTTTTTTTTTTTTTTTTTTGAACTTAATAGTATATATTTCTTCTGTGATCATGCTGGGAGTTGACTCTTGGCTAACTACCAATCTATTTATGATTTTTATTACTATTTTTGGTCATTATTTCTGTAGGTACCAAACCTTATCCGTTTGGTACATCAAATCCAAAAGCTCCTGCATAATAATTACACGTCCTTAGTCAATAATTACGGATAGTAATTTAGAATCGCACTACTTTAACTCGTCCCGCCCCAGCCCCTAATGAGACGGTATTTAGTCTCAAAATTGAACTCGTACGATAAAATTGTGATTTTAGATAAATCATACTCACTATTGGGTGAGGCGAAAATGAAATTAACTAAATATATGATTACACATAAAACTCTCAAATTTTAATATTTTTAGAAAATATTGTATCATTTTTATCTAATTTAGCATTTTTAATGTATAATTTGCATGCTACATAAAATAAAATTTTTTACTACATAAATGGATAAGTTGTGCTCCTCCTATCGAGTAAAGTAGTGCAAGAGAAATAAATACGATGTGTGAGAAAGGAGACGAGCAATCTCATCATCTATCTAATGAGACATGCTTATGCAATTTAGTAGAAGTTTATATTTGTTTTCACTGCCTTTGGCTAATATACAAAAAAAGAAAATATAAAATTATTATTTTTAAAATAATGAAATTATAGGAAGATAATATTAACATCTTGATATTAAATAGAAAATATGACATTTTAAATAATATATAAGTATTATATATATATATTGTAAAAAAAAAAATTGATGTGAGCTGATCTTAATTTCAAGGTGGTAGTTCAGATTTGGATTGAAGTTGAGAAAATTTATTTGATTTAGAGCTGAACTTTGGTTGAGTTGATTTTAATTGAGTTATTGATTTAATCATAAAATATTGAATAAAGTATGCCTTTATGTATTATATATATATATATATATATATATATTATCATAACAATAATAATGTACAGGATAAATTGCATTTGGGCTCTTGAACTAAAGGGGTATCGCAAACTAATCCCAACTTAAGTCGAGGAGGTGCAGTATGATGGCACTGTTAGGTTCACGAGCTTGATTCTTTCATTTTTTTTCCTACTTCTTTCGAATGAAAATCATCAAAATTCACAAAAAATAATAAAAAAATGAAATCATAAAATTTTAAAAAGTTAGAATTAATTTGTAAATACACTTCTACTTTAGAAACTCAGGAGGCAATTTATCTTAATACATGCGCATCTTAATATTATGTCGTATTAAATAAATAAAATAATTATTTATTTTGATGATATGTGTAGATAATCTTAAAAAAAAATTATGAAATTATTATTTAAAAAATGAGTTTAATTACAACCTAGAAGGTTTGTCGCAAATCTTCCCTCATAATAGAAGCCCCATTTTGTTATTCTACATTTTATTATTTATTTATTTATAATAAAAGAACATTATTTATGGAGGTAAAAAAAATGTTAATCATGCATGAAAATTGAAATCTTCATGTATAACTCTTATTTTTCCAACAATCAATTCTTCTACTAAATAGATTTCTTGTCCTCTCGTCAAGTTATAATTAATATCGATCTAAAACAGTCGAGTTTTGATTGTTTTGAATCGATTTTAGCAGAAATCAATCCGAAAAACTATTGGAGTTTATATCAATATATACGTATAGATTTTTATTATATATAGTTATATGCACAAAACAATTATTTCATAATATAATTTTTTGGTAAAATAGCTTCAACACGCGGATAATTATAAAAGCAAATTTTTGTCGAAATTGCATCAAAAGTTTAACTTAAATTGGACTTAAATGAAAATGGAAAAAAGAAAGGAGGACTTAAATGTACATTTAAAAACTAAGCTCACCCATGTTAATTTGCCATAGCTCCAAGGGCTAGTTCACAGTGTCAGCTTTTAATATTTTATACAAATTTTAACATTTAAAATTAATATTATTTTATATTATATACATTAATAAAAAATAATAATTTTATTCACATTCAATTTTTTAAGGATAAATTACACCTAGATTCTTAAATTTAAAACTTAATAACACACACATTCAATTTTTTAAATTTATAATATTGAATTTCTGAATTTTAATAAATTACTAAATGAGTTTTTATTATTTTTTTATTACTTAAATTTTTTTAAAATTACTATTATACCCCTCCTCCTCTCTTAAAACCTGAGAGAAAGAGAGAAAAGGGTATAATGATAATTTTTGAAAAAATTAATAATAATAAAAAAAGATCATTTGATAATTTATTAAAACTTATAGACCCCGATGTTATAACGTGGACCTGTGCATTATTAAGCCTTAAACTCAGGGACCTGGGTGTTATATTTTTTTTTTAATAATAAAATAATTTTTTTCTTATAATTTTTTTTTAAAATATGCTTAAAATATATTCCATCAAATGAAACAACGTAAACATCAAGCAACTTTCATCTTCAAATTTAGCATACAATTTTTATTTTCTAATTTAATTATCCTTTTTTTAAAATTTTTTTTAACATTAATTACTTGATATAAAAAATGAATATTTGCCGTGGAGTGAAGCTTACTCTGTCCTAAGTTTTGAGTGCTCATTTATAATAAATTAATTATGAGCATCTTGCATGGGATTTGGTACTATTCATTCACGCGGTTTGCCTTAATAAATAAGTGCTCGTTAAATTAATTAAAGAAATAATTACCTGCATGTCATACTATTTCACTTTATTTATATATTACCCATCCATTTTTAGTTAATTACGCTATGCACACTCAAAATATTATAAAATCTTACATACATACACTTAAGTTAAAATTTAGTCAAAATTTTTTTGAAAAAAAAATTCGTTAGTAAATCATTAAAATTACATTTTTACCCTTAATAGTACATATTTTTTTTCTTTCTCGATGTCACACTAAAGCGCTGATCTGTCCTAAAATCAATTCACGTCGCAGATATTTCCTTCCATTACCACAACCTAAACATCAAAGTTTTAAGATTTTCACTCAAAATATATTTAAATATTCTTAAAATAATGATGAACGGTTCAGATTTTTTGTAACCTAATTATAGTTAGGTTATTGGAAAAATATAACTGCTTATTATAATTGAAACAAGTGAAAGTGTGTGTATGTAAGATTTTATAATATTTTGAGTGTGTATAGCGTAATTAACTAAGAATGAATGAGTATCGCATAAATAAAGTGAAATAATGTGGCATGTAGGTAATTATCCCTTAATTAAATGCAATATTTAAATCACTAATATGATAATTAAATTATTGGAAGATAAGAAAAATGCTAAATTGCATTTGGGTTCCTGAGTTTAAATAGTCATTATAATCCAATCTCAACTTTTAAAAATCCTGAATTTATGTCTCAAATTTTTTTTGCTATTTTGAGAGATCCTTTTGAAGAAAACATCTATTTTAAAGGAATTATTTTGAATAGTAATTTTTGAAAATCAAAAAGCACTCCCGACTCGTCCTACTCTTTTGCATCAGACTTAATTTCGAAACAACGCAACACATTAGAAAGTAAAAGAAGGTAATTTATACTGAGCTTAGAGGGAACGCAACATAAAAATCCAATCGAAGGAATCAATTTACCCTAAGAAGAATATAAAATTCAGGCCGATCGAACATTCAACTATCCAATTATAACTCGTCACATATGCACAAAGTGGGCCTCATCGTGCATGTGATGACTTATGATTGGGCGCCAAATGTTTGGTCGGAATAAATTCCCTTAACACGAAGGGCCTGCAAAATATATTTGATATAATTTAATGTAAATCTTTGCACATGTATTTAATCGTGTGTCGTTTATATTTTTGTGCAAGACGTGATTGGTATGCTTCTATAAATTAATTAGAGAATACAACAATTATTTTAAATTATTATTTTACAAAAAAAAGTGTGTTATTGAAAAAAAAAGTGATTGTTAGACATTAAAATTCAAGAATAATCAATTGGATAAACTATTGTTATTCGAGAAGGGCCGTTGTGTTATAATAAAGAAGAAAAAAACTTACATGAAGAATCAAAATGTCGAGCTAGTTAAAGGTTTTGAAATTTACGAAAAGTTTAGTTTGATGTAGTAGTCTAGAGCGCTACATGTACGCCTTTTGATCACGACATGTGTTTTGATCTTACGTTATCACGTGTAGGATGATTGTAACGACCTCGGCTTTTACTTCGGTCAGTACGCAAAATTTTTTTTTTTTTATCTTCAAATAATTCTACTACATCTTAATACAAATCTATTCTCAATATATAATTATTACATTATCACAAATAAATATATGATCTTAAATATAAATAATTTAAAATAATCTTTTAATTATCTCTCACCTATTTTTCTTATGCTTGTGTTAAACCTGTAAAAAATATTACCGAAAATAGTAAGAGATATCAACTAGCTATGAGCTACGTAAAATATTTAATACGCTTTCATGATCACAAATTTATTATCTTAAAATTTAAAAAAATTATTACATATATATACATAATAATATACATGAACCTATCTCAAATGAACAAATAATATGATAGTAATAACTATAACAACTATGCATACTTAAATCATATAACAAATAATATCAAATAAGAATTTATAATTGAACTATTATCAAATAAATGAGCATGTATATAACGAATTTCTAAACCCAAAATACTGTAAATATTATTTCTTTTTTCAAATTTGTATATATAAATTTCAATTTATAATATACATCAAATCTAAATTTTTGAAATGTTATAATTATACTTCAAATATGGTTTACATAATTTAATGGTGATAAAATACTACACCAAATAAGACCTGACGTAAGAGAACTGAACTCAATGGAGGGAAGAAGCTTCGTAATATCATCAACATTAGAATCCCTGCACACACGCGAGGTCGCGCGGTCGCCGGACTCTCCTGGCAGCAACTCGGCGTGTGTGACCCACTGGCAGCTGCGCGACCTCGCGCATGCGCGAGGATCAAGAGGAGAGAGAGAGATGCCGCCTCTTTCTCTCTCTCATCCTGATCCCCGAGCAGCCGTCGGTGGGTCGTACACGCCGCGCGGCCGCCGGTGGGTTGCACACACCCGGCAGCTACACTATTAGAATTAGAGCAACTGTGGCTTCTTTAATATTCTTTTATGCATGGTCGTTATCAAAAGACGGTGACTCATCCACACGGCATAAAATCATAATGCATTAGTTGGCTATAAGTTATCATTAACAATATAACTCATCTTTTGTATTCTATTGTAGGTGGCATATTGACGCCGACTTGCGATTAAGGGGGCGTTTGATTCAGTATTATCTCAATATTATGTTATTTTTAGAAAGAAATTATTTAATTTAATAATATCTTTAAATAATATTATAATTAATTACAAAAATATCATTACACGCTGACATCTAGATGTCACAAATACCGTCAATTTGTTATTATAATGTCAATAATTTCAAACTAAACAGAAAATAATTTGAATAGCATTGATACTTTCTAATACCATAACATTGAATTAAACAAATGTTCATAGATGAATAGCAATGACATTTAGATAACATGACATCTAAATAACATTGACATTGAAATGACACTGAACCAAACGCCCCTTAAAATAGATAGAGGGCGATAGTACTGAAATTAGTGAAAGTTGGATTTAATGATCACTAATACATTAATAATAACAATTAAGTTTTTATCCTACTAGGTAGGGTCAGCTACTAAATATGTGAGGTAGGTGGTTTCTTGTCATGTTTTATTTAGTCTTTTTCTTTCTCTTTTAACGTTAGCAAAATTCAATAACTTAGTTCTCCTTACTGGAGTTTCTATCGACTTATGATTTATATATTCAAATCATTTAAGCAGACTCTTTATGAAGTTATCCTCAACTGAAGCTACCTCATCTTTCTCGCGTATATACTTATTTCTCATCTTTTTTTTTCGTATATATAATTTTTTTTTTTTATTTTTTTATAGTAAAAGTGAATCATTCTAAAACACTGCACTCGTGCCAAAAATGAAACAGTAATAATATTAAAACTAAAAATGAAAAATATCAAATATAAATAACAAAAGCTTATTTTTATTAGCTTTTTTTTTATTATTTTGTCAATGTTATTAACTAACAACTATTTTAAATGGTCTTTCTTTAAGTTGAAAATGAGGGAACAACCTGTTTGGCGCGAGGACTAAATCAGGAGTGATACTAATTTAAAAAATAACAATAATAATAATAAATAAAATTTTTTAATCATTCTGCATAAATTTTAATATAAAAAATATTATTTTACATCACATACTTAATAATTTTTAATAAAAGTATATATTTTATTTCACATCCTAGACCAAAATATTCGAATCGAGTATTTTGGTCTAGGATGTAAAATAAAATTAATTTTTTTATTAAAAATTATTGAATATGTAAAGTAAAATAATATTTTTTATATTAGAATTTGTGTAGAATAATTAAAATTTATTATTATTTATTATTATTATTATTATTATTATTATTTAAATTAGTATCATTTTGGTCCTGATTTAGTCCTCGCGCCAAATAGGGCCAAGCCACCTCGTGAGCTCAATACTAAGGCCTTGTTCGGTTCAAGACATTTGTTTAATTCAATATAAATTTCAACTGTAAAATTAATTTTATTATATATTAAACACAAATACAAATTTTAAAATCAACTTTATTTACATTTTATGTACTTTTTAATATTAAAATAATTTTTTTGATATTAAATTTAAAAAATAAATTAATTTTTTGCTTCTGTAAAAATAAAACTCGAACCAAATGAGGCCTAAGAGCTTTTGAAAAATGTGCTATGCATTTTAACTTCTTGGTGTTTGAAAACTGTGTTTTTTTTTAAAAAATTTTCTCACACTTTATTACATTTTTTATCGAGTTTTCCTAATTAGGATTCAAGAACATGATGATCCCAAACATTCAAAATTTAAGCCGAATTTGATATTACTCGATTTTAATTTAATTTGTATGAAGCTGAATCTAATTATCATTTTCATTTTTTTTAATTTACATATCACACTATTTCTTATGTTATGCATAGTATTATAAATTAAATTTATACGTATACTATGTATATTTATACTCGAATATCTACGATTTTGGAACAAAGTTGGCAGCCCGTGGGCCTGGGCCTCTGCCTATTGGGCTTTAGCCCATTTACATGAGGTATTCATTAACGAATGAAATGAATTTAAGGTCCTGTTTGATATTACTATGCTGTATAAAAAAGTAGTATATTATATAACTGTATTAAAAAATTTTATTAAATAAAATTATTTTGTCTGTTTGATAAACTATTATTAAAAACTATCATAGCTGTTTTATGTTTGGAAAAAATTACTGTACTATTCGAAAAATTCATAATTTTAATTAAATTAAATATGTAAATAAAATTATTATTATTATTATACAATTTTTTATTTATAAATAATAATATAATAGTTTATTATATATATATATTATTTTTTATGTGATAAATATTATAAAATATAATAATTATATTTATATTTTATAAATTTTAAAAATATATATTTATTGTAATAGTTTTATATAATAATTTAAATTATATAAGTTATAAATTAATTTTATATTAATAATATACAAGTAAATATATTTGTAAATAAATACAATATGTATTATGATATATTATTAATTGTATTATAACATGATAATATATAATTTTAAAACTATATTATCATAATATATAATTATTTAATTTTATTTAATGTAATGCATATTTCATAACAATTATATTATTTATATTTATATATTTATTGTATAATAAGTAATCACGATAAAATTAATAATTTTTTAATAAATTAATACTAATTCAGTTTATTTCATATCACACATTTTTAAAAAATAATTAAAAAATTCAACTAAATCAATTTTTTTTTTTATATATAATTTAAATGTGACCCATGAACGAGGAAACCATGTAACCTTAATTTACGGCGACATAAAAAACAAGATTCTCAACATCAAATTGAAAATTGATTTAATTGCACGTTTTAATTTAGGGGGCATTTGGTTCGTTATTATCTTGGTGTTCTGTTATGTAATATAGATATCATGACATTTAGATGTTATTTTTTGACTAATAATTTTATAATCTAATAAAAAATTATTTGTAAATATCATTAAATTAAATAATTATTTTCTCTAAATAATATAATATAATATAATATAATATTAAGATAATGTTGTACCAAACGGCACCTTAAATTCATTTATAAAATTATCATTTTTTTAAATTTAAATTTTTGAGTTAAAAATAAAAAGTTATGAATTATGATATTCAGTATTAAAACTGTTAAAATCAAAATTATTAAAATTATTGAAATTGATACCCCTAATTTAAACTGCCCACACTGTTTAGCCGCCGAAACTCGAACGAATGACCGTTTCCCGCCGAACCTCTGGCCACCTAAACCGAACCTTTTCTGCCCTCTCGCACCGCCGCCAACATCTTGCCGGAATCCGGCACCGACTGTCGGAGCAGAAATATTTCGCCCACCCGTTTTCGACCCCCTTGAGTCTGACCCATCCCCTCCTCCGCGCCCTCGACTTCTTCCGAAGTCGCCGCGACTCCGTTGCTCTCCATCAAATCCTCGCCCAACTCCTCGTTTGCGGTCTTCTTTTCCACCCATACGCCGCCGGCCGCGCCCTTCTCGCCCTCTCCTCAGTCCCCTCCTCCCTCCCCCTCGCCGTCTCCCTTTTCTTCATTCTCCCCCACCCCGATGCCTTTGCTGCAAACACACTCATCCGCTCTTTCCTCGCTGTCGGCCTCCCGGCAGCCGCCAACACCTTCTATCGTCGACTGGTCCTCCCCGCCTTCGTGGCTCCGAACCACTTCACCTTCCCTCTCCTGTCCAAGCTCTTCTCCCGCCTCAATCTTCCTCTTGATGGTCAAACCACTCACGCTCGCATCACCAAGCTTGGGTTCGCCTCAGATGTCTTCGTCAGCAACTCCCTCCTCCATATGTATGCTTCCTTTGGCGACATTGTAGCCGCTGAGAAGATTTTCCTCTCCCTTGATGCGGCTGAACGCGATATGGTGACTTACAACACGATGATCGATGGCTATGTTAAGAATGAGATGTTAGTCGCTGCTCGGAAGGTGTTTGATGAAATGCCGGAGAGGGATGTTGTCAGCTGGAATGCTATGATTGCCGGATACGTTGGAAATGGCAACATGGATGCTGGCAGTGAACTCTTCTGGCTGATGCCTGAGAGAGATATTGTCTCATGGAACACGGTGATCGATGGGCATGCAAAGATTGGAGAGGTTTCAATTGCTCGGGAGCTTTTTGATAGTATGCCGGAGAGAAATTTGGTTTCTTGGAATGTAATGCTGGCACTCTACACACGGGTGAAGTGTTACAGAGAGTGCTTAGATCTCTTTGATCTGATGATTTTCAGAAGAGAGGCAAAGCCTAACGAGGCCACCTTTGTCAGCATGCTTACTGCTTGTGCTAATCTCGGTAAGCTTGATACTGGTAAATGGATTCATTCTCTGATTAGAGCTGGTTCAGGAGAACCCGATGTGCTCCTTTGGACTGCTCTCATGACAATGTATGCAAAGTGTGGTGCAATCGAATTAGCAAAGAAGGTGTTTGATGAAATGCCGGAACGGAACACCGTTTCATGGAATTCAATGATCATGAGCTACGGCCTTCATGGCCAGACTAATGAGGCTCTCGAGCTTTTCACAGCAATGGAAAGGAGTAGTTCACAGCCAAATGAAGCTACTTTTGTTTGCATTCTTAGTGCATGCGCACAATCTGGTTCTGTTCTCGAGGGTTTCTGGTGCTTCAGACGCATGGTTGATGTCTACAACATGAAGCCTTCGATGGAGCATTTTGGGTGCTTGGTTGATCTCCTTGGCCGCTCTGGTTTGCTGCAAGATAGTGCAGAGTTTGTGGAGGGATTGACAGAGATGCCAACGAAGGAATTATGGGGAGCATTGATGTCATCCTGCTGGAATCATTCTAACTGGGAGATTGGGAAATTTATAGGGAAGAAACTTATTGAAACCATGCCAGAGGAGGTTGGGTCGTATATCCTTCTTTCGAATATATGGGCTGCCGAAGGGAACTGGGTAGAGGTGGAGAAGGTAAGGAAGAAGATGAAGGAGAAATGCTTGCAGAAAGATGCAGGGGTAAGCTTGCTTGGAGTGGATAACAGTCATGGTGAGTGCTTGAGCGAGGCTCACATGTTAGGTGGTGAATTTAAGAAGAGGATGCTTTACTCTTTCTTGAAAGAGTTGGGAGGTCACTTGAAGGCTTCTTGCACAGAAGCTGATGATAGAAGAGAGAGTTTATGATGCACATATCTCAGATTTAAGGAAAATAAGGAACTTTGTTCTGTAAGTTCCGCACTTTTGTTGCTTCATTTTCTCGAATATCACTTTGTCCTCTACATTTATTTATCAAATTCAAGTTAAAGCATCATTAGTTTGTAGTAAATAAGTAAATATAAGATTATATGTAATATTCCGTGATCTAAATATTAGAGATATTGTTCGTTTTGATTTTAGAAATTTGTATAACTTGAGTACTTCACAGGAGTTTACCCATTTCATTACTTCTCTAGTTCAAACATGTTTAACTATGAGATATGTGAGAGTTTGGGCTGTTAATGAGTCGACTTCAAATATATTGATCTCGTTTTGAGTTTAAAATTTTCAAGTTTGATTTTTTTGAGTGGATTGAATAGAAATTTAAGTTCTATTGTTAATAAATATTTGAGTTAAAAAGAAAATATAAATATAAAATCGTCATAAAATCTGTTAAATTAATTATGAAAACTCAAAACTAACCTGTTGTGTAGCCGCCCCTGTAGCCGTCGAGCTAAACCGACCCAGAAAAAATGCAAAAATCGCCTCCTCCCATTAAGTCAAGCCAAAGTTCTTTCTAGAAGAGAAAGTCAAGCCAAAATTTCAAACAGAAGCCGTTAAATGTTTTTATTATAATGTTGCCCTTTTGATGCAAAAAAGAAAAAATCTCATCTACTATATTTGCTCTCTAGAATATGAAAAATAAATGTGGTAATAGTATGAAAAAAAATGATTTTTTTTTTTTGAGGCATTTGCACATGCCTCCTAAGTATAGGTAACTACACTTTTAACTAATGCAAAATTTATGTAAAAAAAAAAACAACAACATTTTAACACAATTAATGTAAATATTTATTTATTATCATTTGACTATAAACAAGTAATATAGTTTATACATTAATTTAATTTAAGGGATATTTAATTTAATATTATTTTAATATAAAATTATATTATTTAAAAAATAATTATTTAATTTAATGATATTTTTAAATGACTTTTTAAAAAATTATAAAATTTGTTACTATAATATTTATATAATATAATATAATATTAAAATAACATTAAATTAAATACTTTCTAAAAAT
>JAEMOT010000222.1:131927-170411 GCA_019297695.1 Apostasia ramifera
TAAAAATATAGGATAAATATTCAAATTTAAAGAATTAAAGTGTAATTATTTATTATTTTTCATCTCATAGATAAATATCTATAATTTTTTATGATAAAATTTATGTAAAATGTAGTATTTAAAATTTATGTAAGTATTCAAGTCATGAATTTGTTTTTAGAAAAAAAAAAAAAAAAGCTTTCAACAAAGGGCAGTTTGGGACGAAGCTCTGAAGGGATAATTATGCAATAAATATTTATTGAGGGTCTAAACTCTAAAACGTAAGAAGCTCTGCAAAATAAAACTGAAGCTCTCCGTGAGCACAGACGGAAGAAGCCCTACGCTGGGGGAGTCCTGATAGCAGTTCTCTGTGGCCATGTCATGGGGCCTGGGCTGGAAGCGCTCTTCCGAGATCTTCCGTCTCACTCTCGACTATGGCGATTACGGCGACAATGCCGGCGATCCCTGCCCATCTTCCCCGCCGCCGCAGTCCCGGGCTCAGTCTCCGGATCCGCGACCGTCGTCCAACGAGCTCGGATTTAGGATTGACCTGGAGTGGTCTGCCGGTGACGACGAGGAGCAGGTCGCCCTCCGCCTTCAGTCGCAGCTCATGGTCGCGCTTCCGCCGCCCCAAGACACTGTTCTCATCGATCTCCGTGAGAGCGGAGGCGATGAGGAAGAGGTACTTGTCGGTGTGGAGATGAAGGTCATGAAGCTGAGGGAACCGCTGCGGGTAGTGACGATGTACAAGGCGTCGGGGTCGGGGCAGCAGAACGATGGGATTGGCGTTTTCACGCGGCTTTTGAGGTCGAATCTCGCGCCTTCCGCGACAAGGGATGGGGTCTCCAGTTTCGCGGAGCATTGGAGGAGCCTGACGGTTCTGAATCTCTGCGGATGCGGCTTCTCGGTGAGTTACGGGAGTATTTTGGGCTTAAGTGTCGAGAAAGTTTTCTGCTTTTCTTTCTTTGTTGGTTAAACTTTAATTTTGGATATCATTGAATCTAAGATCTAACAGTTTTGGACTTGTGGTTGATGCCTAAATAGAATTGCATTAGATCCTCGTCTGCACCTTTTGTGCTGAAAAATGGAGCTTGCCAACTAGAATTTCAGCTCAAGTATCAGCTTTTTGGTGATATATAAAATCTTTATAAATTGGTTTAATCTCAACAAGATAAATAAATGAACTGCTAAATGATCTACCCAGTAGTTTTCTTGAAACAAAGGAGGAACTCTGGAAAGAAAAGGTAGGCTGCTGATATTTGTAGTTAGTAATTTTGAGTGAAAGGATGCTGAATCAGTAATTTAAGCCTTAAACGATATAAATACTTCACATTGTCAGGCAACTATGAGATATACACTCTTCTTCTTAGAACTGACATCACGTTCTTGTTAGGAATCGATGTCCTTTTCTTGTTAGGAATCGATGCAATTGTCTTCCCCTTTAGATAGTGTCCAGATTTAGTAGTTTGTTTGTGAGAATAGTAAGTGACACCCTGAAAATTGCATGGATCTGATGGAATCCTGGTTTTATTGCTGTGAAGATGGCTTTTCTAAGCATTTTATCAGAGGACTAGCTAGTGCGAGTACTTCATCTGGTATGCAACTAAATTTCCGGAAAGTACAAAAGATATATCAAATTACAGCCATGAAAAATGGGACCATAATTGTCATTATGTTGTGGAGTTATTGGTGATTGGATCATTTGTCATAGATATCCATTAAAGAAATATTTCATGATTAATATTCCTCTGATATTGTTTTAGTTGTAGCTTGGTCCATTCATTCCTTGACCTTTGTCATCTTGTAGATATATTTCATTTTTTGTCTACAGCGCTTCTTAGAACTGTGGTGTAACAATTTTATTTGATTAGGCAACCTAGCATCAATCTTTGGGCTCTATAAGTAATACCAACTTCATTTCCATCCTTATTTTCTTCTGTGTTATTTCCGAAATTTCAAAAATAGTCAAAGGACGAGATCTCTTTTTATTGATGAATTGATGTAGAAATTAAGGAAACCGTGTATGGAAAAAGAGAAGAATAATTGGAATAATTTTGTGTGGAAAACCATTAAGAGAAAAACCGTGATGCCGGTTTGCTCAGCAATATGAAGATTTCACTGGTGATAGTTTATAAGTTTCTTGACCCTAAATTTTAAAATTGAGAGTTTTGAATTTAGAATCTCTTTGCTTGTGGTTTTTTACAGGTATTTGTAATACATTAGACGTGGCCTTAACGATCAACAAATTTGTGAATGGTTGCAATGAATGAATATGTTGAATGTGTTGATTGTTGTGGTGGCTCTACAATGGTGAAGCGAAAAGCTGACACCTATTCAGGAATTAGATTCTTTTGATTTTGTAATCATTTGATGCTGCAACTTTAATGATAGGTTTGCTCTTGGTTGAAATTGTTGCTACTCGTAGAGGACCTTAATGCTATACAAAGGGGATCTTCATCAAAGGTTGATGGCAAGAGCTTAGTTGAAGTTGAACTTCATCACAGGCATGCTGATTAAAGTTTTTTCCTGCCATATGCTCGTTTCTTGATTGTGCCAAGTGGCTTGATATTATTGAGCCACATGATTAGTGTAGATGTGTTTATATTTTTTTGGTTGTAATGTTCAGTTGCCCCCTTCCATCCCCGAAGATGAAGTGTCACATTCATGTTATCCCAATAGGAGAGTGCCACATCCAACTCTCCAATTTCTTTAAATATTGGATTTGTAGTTTTGTCTGTTGCACATTTTTCTATATTGTAGTTTTCACCTTTACATTCTCCAATCATGTCTTTGTTAAGAAAAGCTACAACAAAGAGGAATATGTTGGAGAGATTTTTTGAAATTCGAGACATCACTTAGAAGGGCATTGTCTTTTGTCTTCAGAGCAATCTTCAGAGGGGTGACAAATAAAGTTAAGTACCTCCCTTATCTCTTACATGAAAGAAGTGAATAATTTAGCCATTATGCCTAATGTCAACTCCATTCGTGTAAACCTATTGGAGGAGGAATTTGGTATGTTTCCTTGCATAGGCGAAGAGTTTGCTATCGATCAGTATACGTGTCGCTTGTGGATTGTCAATGTTGCTAACTGGAGGTCCATGTGAAGGGCTGCCTTCCATCAAAAATGAGAATAGGATTATGGTACCTGAGTGAGGGCACCATACCATTATCTCTTTGCATGGACTAATTGAAGTAGAAATTACGGAAACAATGAATAAAAAAGAGAAGAAAAACATGAACACTTTTTGCGTGGAAAACCTAGAAGGAAAAACCACCACAATGTCGGTATGCTCATTGACTTGAAGATTTCACTAGAGGGAGACTTTGCAAGTTTCTTGACCTTGAACTTTACTATTGAGATTTTGAATTTAGGATAGAGGTGGCTTTAACGGTCTTGAAATTTGTGAATGGTTGCAATGAATATTTGCCTTGAAT
The DNA here is from genome assembly GCA_019297695.1 of Apostasia ramifera. NCBI lineage: Eukaryota > Viridiplantae > Streptophyta > Magnoliopsida > Asparagales > Orchidaceae > Apostasia > Apostasia ramifera. Next base: position 135,342 of record JAEMOT010000222.1, read on the forward strand.
GTGTTAGACCGTCATGGAAGCTCTTCAATGGTGAAGCGCATGACTGACATCCATTCAGGATTGAGGTAGTTGTGATTTTTTGACCATAACATGATGCAGCTTTAATGATGTGCTTCGCTCTTGGTCAAAATTGTCGCTACTCGTTGAAGACCTCCATGATGGATGAAGTGGTTCTCCGTCGAAGGGTTAATAGCTTCTTGGTTTGGTCAAAGTTGAACTTTATCGAAGGTATACTGGTTTAAGATCTTCCTCGTGATGCTCTCGTTTTCTGATTGTACCTAGTAGTTTGATTTTATTGAATCACGTGAATGTTGTAGATGTGTATATAATTTTTTTTGGACATTTGTGTACATGCCACAAAAAATTTTGTATATTACCTACATACTATCCTCTTTATAAAGTTTGAGCTATAGGGTAGTTTTGGGTGGCATTTATGCAAATACCCCCATTTTTGGTTTGTAACAATGTGCATCCATATGCATGAAGCGACGCAAAGTTTGATAAAGATGTAGTAACACTGTCTGTCTTACTGAGGCATATAATAATGTCAACATGCCATTTATTAGCATCTTACAGGATGTCCTATGTTAACTTTTAGCTGTCTAATTATACCCATTCCAGCAAAAATGTTTTATTAATTGTCTGAAGTATCCTCATATGACCTTGGATTTTTAAAAAGTATAGCATATAACGTGATACTTTTGTTGTGAAGATATTTAACATTGGTTCAACTTTTCCTGTCTGTTTTGCACAGATACTTTTGTGAAGATATTTTGTTTTATTGTTTCTTTCTGAGTATGCATTCTTGCAGATAATGTGCATCAGTTAATTTTTTTAGGAAAATTTCTCTACTTGGTTTAATCATAGTTCTTATTTGACCGCCATACTACTGTATTTGTCTTTCTGGCGTTTAGGTACTCCCTATAGAGTTGTCAAAGCTTTCACTTCTCGAGAAGCTTTATCTTGATAATAACAAGCTTGGTCAGCTTCCACCTGAACTTGGTGACTTGAAAAATTTGAAAGTGCTAAGTGTGGACAATAACATGTTGGTATCCGTCCCTGGTGAGCATAAATTCATCTTTTCCAGCCTTTATTAGATTTTGCACTTTAGATCATTAAGTAGACCTAATTTTGTTGCTATTCAACTTATATGGTACTTCACCTTGCCCATTCTCTTAATTGGTTGAATCTTTTACATATATTCAGTTGAGTTGAGGCAGTGTGTAATGCTGGTTGAGCTTTCACTGGAACACAACAAACTTGTTCGCCCACTTTTGGATTTCAGGTCATCCTATTAGCAGCATGCTCTACAAATACTTGTATATAAGCTAGTAAGTTTGCAAACATTTTGAATGTAAAAACTAAATTTTTATTTCAGTTTTCTGGCAGGGCAATGTCTGAGCTACGAATTCTAAGATTATTTGGTAATCCACTTGAGTTTCTTCCAGAAATATTACCATTGCATAATCTTCGACACTTATCACTTGCCAATATCAGAATTGATGCTACTGAAAATATCAAGGCAGTGAGTGTGCAAATAGAGGTAATTATTGCTGTTTTAATATTTCGTGAGCTGTTTAACTTTAAATCCATCTTAAATACTTTTTCTATTGTGATTTCAGACAGATAATGGCTCCTATTTTACTGCATCAAAGCACAAACTTAGTCCCTTTTTCTCTCTTATTTTCCGGTTTTCTTCATGCCATCATCCGTTATTGGCATCTGCACTAGCAAAACTTATGGAAGATCAAAACAACCGTTTAGCTATAAGCAAAGAAGAAAATGCTGTTCGACAGCTTATAAGCATGATGAGCAGTGAAAACCGTCATGTGGTATGCTTTCTTTATTGTTGGCTAACTGGATTGAACATATTTACTAACAACCTTATTCAAAGGACCATCTATATTGTTTATTGCATATTTCAGGTTGAACAAGCTTGTTCAGCTCTTTCTTCCCTTGCTTCAGATGTTTCATTGGCTATGCAATTGATCAAGTCTGACATTATGCAACCTATTGGATCTGTGTTGAAATCTGTAGACCAAGAAGAGTTAATTTCTGTTTTGCAAGTAATAGCAACCTTGGCATTTGCTTCCGATAGTGTGGCACAGAAGATGTTGACAAAAGACATACTTAAGTCACTTAAAGGGCTTTGTGGTCACAAGAATATAGAGGTAGCGCCACTTCATTTTCTCCTACAGTCTGGAACTTCTCTTATTTAACTGTGGGATGCTTTTCCTGTCAGGTTCAAAGCTTAGCATTGTTCGTAGTTGGCAATTTAGCATTTTGTCTGGAGAATCGTTGCACCCTGGTCCAGTCTGAAAGCCTGCGTGAACTTCTCCTCCGCTTAATGGTTGCACCTGAGCCACGTGTGAACAAGGCAGCTGCACGTGCTTTGGCTGTTCTTGGCATGTCATTTCTATTTCATGATCATAACAGAAAATCCATTGATTCTACAGTTGTTGGCTTCACATCATGTTTTTAATTTTGTCAGGTGAGAATGAGACCTTGAGAAAAGCAATAAGAGGAAAACCAGTTGGGAAACAAGGGCTCCGCATACTTGCTATGGATGGGGGTGGAATGAAGGGCATGGCAACTGTCCAGATGCTCAAGCAGATTGAGCGGGGAACTGGGAAGCGTATTCATGAACTATTTGATCTCATTTGTGGAACTTCTACTGGTGGGATGCTTGCAATTGCCCTTGGAGTCAAGCAGATGACCTTGGATCGATGTGAAGAGATTTACAAAGAACTAGGTTATGGCTGAAACTGAATCTGATATAACAGCTCTTAAAAATTCCAACTTTTGCAATGCCTTCTCATAGTTGTTCTTTTAATTACCCAGGGAAGCTTGTATTTGCTGAACCTATTCCCAAAGACAACGAAGCTGCAAGTTGGAGGGAGAAACTGGATCAACTATATAAGAGTTCATCACAAAGTTTTAGGGTAGTTGTTCATGGGTCTAAGGTATGCTATCTCTGTCAAACGTTTTCTTATTATCTCATTACTTGTGTCTGCTTTACTTAATTTCTTACCTTAAAATTTTCTTGCAGCACAGTGCAGATCAATTTGAAAGATTGCTCAAGGAGTTATGTGCTGATGAGGAAGGAGATCTTCTAATAGAGTCTGCTGTGAAGAAGATACCAAAGGTTTTTGTTGTGTCGACTCTTGTCAGTGTTGTGCCTGCTCAACCATTTATTTTCCGAAATTATCAGGTGCATTTTTATGTTCCTTGTTTTTTAAGGTTACCTCTCATAGGAAGTGAGTTTCATTAACTAGATGATTTTGGTCAAAATCTTGAGTTTATCTGTTTCAAGTTACATGCTTCCAGAGTTAGTATCACCAGAATATTGTACTTGATGAAAGGCCATGAGATGTCAACTTTATGCCAACACAGTGAATTGTTTGAATGCTTATGCATCAAGGAGTCTCTAGATTAGTGGCCTCTTGGCTTTGATGAAGAAGCATGGCAAACCTATTGTGGTTGTTAAATTTCTAAGATATTTAGCTGAATTGGAAATTAACTGGGGATTGTTGAACCAAAAAAAAGGATTAATAAAGCTCACACCAAATTGTTATAAGTATGCAGCATTGCAGCAGACCTAACTTTTGATAATAACAATAATTGCCTATAAAATTTGATGTACTCCCTAGTTGTGACTTATCTTCAACTTGATGCAATTAAACATAATCTACTTCAGTTTATTTGATAAAATTTAGTTTCCTGTCTTGAAATTATATTCAAGTTTGAATTGGGGCAGGCTGTTGTATTATAATTAATTGGATTATATACCTGCTAGGCTGCTATTGGCCAAAATGTTTTGTATTCTCTGCAAGCATATAGAAATTGCGTGGCATGAGGCTTATTGAATATACTTTAGTTATTCTTGTCGAAAATTGAGTACAAGAGTCATGTTGTGATTACCATATCCCAAGTGCTAGGGAAAGAGGCATGCTATGGAAGCTAAGAGGCAAACATTTGCGGGAGAGTGCAGATGCCAAATTTGGAAGTCTGCAGAAAACAAATAACATAAAACATGAATGGGCAGACATTTACAAGGTTCACCTAAACTAGGTCATGATCTTGGCAGGCAACAACAAAAACAAATTTACTAGGGGAGAAATAACATAGGCATATATGGAGAGGCAGAAAAGGGAGATACTTCTCAAACTCATAGATATAGATTGAGCAAAAGAGGGAGCTTTCTCTCAACCTCCTCTTTGCCAGATTCTATCCCAAATGTTATGCAATTGCACATATAAGTATAGGTACAATTGAAGCAGTGCCACAGCACGTATAAGTCTATCCTAGATGGAGTTTATATGGTATTTTTTACTAACGTCAATTCCCCAAAGTGCCTAAACAGAATTATGAAGACTCCACATAATACCACCATGTATATAACACTACATCGGATGTTTGAAGCAACATCGCACCTTTGACCAAATTGGGTAAGATGTTACACTTTCTGTATTGACGTGTTGAGAATCGACTTTAAAGCTGCTTAAACTTAATAATATGTCTTGTGCCAAATTTTGGATGGTGAACCTTAGTTGTTGATTGCCAACGAGGCCCTATCATTTTGTTGAGGTTGGGACTAAATCGTAGATCAAGGTTAGAGCTTGACCTTTTGGTCAAAGCTCGACCTTGAGATTGAAGTTGAGGTTGAGGCTACACCAAAGGCTGAACCGTGTCAAATACTAGAGGTTAGACCTTGAACGCCATCAACGCCAGGCCATGAAATTGAGGTCGAGTGTCAACCATGAATGGATCCTCGACTAATGTTGGAGCTCAATGCTCCTGTGAAGGTTGAGTGTGGATTGATTGTCGTAAGTCCTTATGAGAAATGTTCCAGGTGGATATTTGATGGATAGTCATTTGTAAAACTATACAAAACTATCAAATGAGTAAACTTTTTTTTTTCTCAAAGTAGCATAAATTATTATGATATAACAGTTTAATAGTGAAAACCATATACGTAATTTTCACAAGCACAAATATTGTTAGCATACATGCATCCTGCATAGTGTCTGCAAAATCAACTTCAAAATCATGCTGGGCAGTATTTTTCTTAATAAACTCTGCATTAAGCGTTTGTTCTTATCAGACCTTTAAATTTGGTGTTTCATTTCGTAATGAATGCTGCACAAATTGTTGGCTCTACAAATAAGACAACTATTTTTATCATCTTAGATAGTTATCATACATGAGATAAGATGATTTACATGTTCACCTAGCACTCTTAGCAGACTTATCTGACAAACTGTATTTCTAGCCACCAAATTTTAGTTTGGTAAGATCCTTTAGCATCTTTACTAGCATGTTCTATTTATTTCTAATTAGTAGCTCTAGACGTCTATATGCATGCAGCTTTTCTATCGTGTGCAAATTGTTTTCATATTAAAAAAAGGCAATCATAAAAAGTTTGTATTTTTTCAGTACCCTGTTGGCACGCCCGAGTTGTCCACGGGACTGCCTGAAAGCCCTGCATTTTCTGGCTTAGGAACAACTGCTCCTGGTCCTCAACTTGGTGCTCATCGATCAGCATTTATGGGAAGCTGCAAGCATAAAATATGGGAAGCAATAAGGGCATCTTCTGCTGCCCCTTACTATCTTGATGATTTTTCTGATGGTATTTTATACTATGCATGCGGTCTATGAGCATTTCCAGAGGCCTTTATTTCCTTTAAGTTTTGAATGTTTCCCTGCGCAATATGCTGCTAAAAGGACTTCTGGTTTTGTTCTCATTTCCCTCCAGGTGTAAATCGCTGGCAAGATGGAGCTATTCTGGCAAATAATCCAACAATTTTTGCTATAAGAGAAGCACAACTTCTATGGCCTGATACTCGAATTGATTGTCTGGTTTCTATTGGTTGTGGTTCAGTTCCAACCAAAGTAAGCATTGTTTTCTCTCTAAGGTTTCATTACTCTAGAACAATCTTCATTTTATCAGCTAGTTAAAAAATTTATCAGCATGTTAAATGTGTAGTACATTGGCCGTGTGGCTTCTAGGGTGACGTAGCAAGTGGACAATACCTTATAATCTGGTTACATATTATGTTATAGGTGTTTGTGTTTGATCATGATTGCAACTTCATGTTTCTAATAGGTTAGAAAAGGTGGTTGGCGTTATCTGGATACAGGACAAGTGTTAATTGAGAGCGCATGCTCAGTGGAGAGAGTGGAGGAAACAATGGATACGCTGATGCCTTTACTTCCTGAAATGCAGTATTTTCGCTTTAACCCAGGTGAGTGATTTGGGATGTGCTGACTTGATGGCATTATCAGTCTATAAGCCAAAGTGACTAAATTGCCTCTACTCCATCTTTTTGCTACCTGTCTAGCTCAACTCCTCTGTATAGTAGTATTTTTACGTTGAAAGGCTTCACTTGATTTAAGTTAACATGCTTCATATTTTTTGCCACAGTGGATGAGCGATGTGGTATGGAGCTAGATGAGACAGATCCTGCTATCTGGCTTAAGCTTGAAGCTGCAACTGAGGATTATATTCAGAAAAGCACTCCGGCTTTCCAGAATCTTTGTGAACGCTTACTTCCAAGAAACAAACTTGAGGAGAAGATCGCTGAGAAGTTGAAGAATCACCATTTCTCCAACTCTAAACTTTCAACTGCAGGTCTGAGCTGTAATGACCTTTCTTGATAATTCTGTGGAAAGTTAGCAATTGATTTAAGAATTATGCTTTTTACCTTTTTCCAGTACTTGATGATAATAGCCCTTCATTGGGGTGGAGGCGGATGGTTCTACTTATTGAATCATCGTACAGTCTTGACATCCGAAAGGCGGCTAACCATGCCCGAGCACTTGAAGCATTTTGTGTTCGTAACAACATTAAACTTTCTCTTGCTTATCAGCCTTCTGAATTCTCTAAGCCAGCAACTGCGTTTCCTACTCCATTCACTTCGCCGATGCTTGCTGGAAGCTTCCCATCTAGTCCGCTTGTATACAGTCCTGAAGGGGGTCCTCAAAGAATGAGCCAGATTGATTTGATTCCACCACTTTGTTTGGACGCTCATCCAACTGGGAAGGCAACTGTATCATCACCTGCTTCTCCCCTTGCGCCAAGGCAGCCTTCCATCCATGTTCGTTCTTTAAATGAGAAACTGCAGAATCTGCCCCAAGTAGGTCTCATTCATTTAGCTCTTCAAAATGATGCCACGGGGTTAATATTAAGGTAATGTTTTCTTTTCACTGCTTACATCATAATGTCACATACAGTGGATATCCTATTTCAGCTTATATTAACGTAACGCAATTTCTTCTGGCTGTTGGTTCTCCATCAGCTGGCAGAATGATGTATTTGTGGTTGCCGAACCTGGAGAGCTTGCAGATAAATTTCTTCGAAGTGTTAAACTCAGCTTGTCAATTATGATGCGAGATCACAAAAGCAAGGACATGTACTCCCTATCAAAGGTATTAACTGTATCCGATTTGGTTGCACATTGGCCACGGTTTGAAGTAGGAGGTATTCTTCATCGTTACATTGGGCGTCAAACTCAAGTGTGTTTCTTTTCCTCTTTTATTTTAGTAACTATAATTTAGACGAATCAGTATGTCTAAGCATGACTCTCCTTTATTTTAAGGTTATGGAGGATAACCAAGAAATCGGAGCATATATGTTTCGAAGGATAATTCCTGCTATTCATTTGACACCTGAGGATATCCGATGGATGGTAAGACATTGTTTTCAGATAAACCTGCTGACTTTAGCTTTTTATTCAAATATAACCAGTAAGATATTTGACATAGAGCGTGCATTCTTGGATATATACAGTGAAATTCTTCTAAGGGTACATCAATAATAGGTTGAGATTAGTTAAAAATCACGAGTGAGCACAAAAAGAATAACTAATGTAGTTGTTTACCTAGATGAGATTCCTTTTTTTCTTTTCGTTTTCAGCTGAGAGGAGATTTACTTACATGTCATAATAAACAAAACTTTATATATTAGTCGTCTAAAGTCATCAATTTGCACACAAAATATGTACGCATTACGATTTCAACAAATAATTTTCTGCCTCGTATCATTGAAAATGATGTCGTGTATGTAAATATTCAAGTTTAATCAGTAGTATTTGTAAATTGTTTAAGTCAACCATAGACTAAATTTCTATCATGCTAACCTTGTTAGAAGTCAATAGTTGTAAGAATTACTACAGTGGATAAAATAAATATGTACATCATGATAGTTCTGTGATGTGACTGTAATTTTAATAATCGATCAATAACTTAATCAATCATAATTTAAAGCTTTAATTCACTGGATACTTAGATAATCTAGCAAATTAATTAATTTATTAATTAGTTATTAGAACTGTGAAGTAGTGTTCTTTATTTTTTCATGTAACATCTAACAAGATATCTCTTTATCACAAGATTTAAATTTCCTCATCATCAATATCATGAATTGCTAGATCTGTGTCTTTAAAAAATTGTAGGTTGGGGCATGGAGAGACAGAATTGTGATATGCACAGGGAAGTGTGGCCCTGCTCCAAGCTTGGTGAAGGCTTTCCTCGACTCCGGTGCGAAAGCTGTGATTGCATCTTCGGCGGATCCACCTGATGCTGAATCTGTGGCGCTGCACGGAGCAGGCGAATACGGCGATTTCGAAAATGGCAAGTTTGTGATCGGCGACGAAGAAGCTGATGACAATGAAGAACAACCACCCAGTCCTTCGAGCGACTGGGAGGATAGTGATGCTGAGATAGCTCGATCCATGGACATGAATGAGGTTGACGAAGAGGAGCTCTCCGGATTTGTTCGAGATTTGTACGATGTGTTGTTTCGGGATGGTGCAACAGTTAATGCTGCTTTGAGCCATGCACTTCACTCCAATCCAAAGTTGAGATACGTATGCCACCTACCTAGTATATTTTAACTTTAAGAAAAAAAAATTGATACAAATATATATATATATATGAATAAAAGAAATTATTTAGTGAAACACGAAACCTGAGGGTAATATGGAGGATGTTCATATGTATACACAGATTGAGTTCTTGGATGTAGTCAATCCAGAAAATCATGTAATTATTTCTAGATATTGATGTGGATAATAATTTTCAATATATTTATTAATTTTGCAAAATTTTTTGGACAGTTTTTTTTGCTTCCATTATTATTTTTAATATAATTATCATTCAGGAGATTTACATACATATTCATTAATTTTTTTCAATAATATATTAAATTCTTTATTTTTTTTATATTAAATTCTTTATTTTTTATTTTATAATTTAAATTTTTAAAAAATAATATATTTAAATTTTTTGAAAATTTTTGAATTTTTTTTATTAATTATGATTGTTTAGTTATTTATTATCAATAATATGTATATATAAAATTTTATAAATATATTTTTAAATTGATGTATGTCATTAGTTTTTATTTTTAGAAAATTTGGAGGAGTAAATTGTAACATAAAAAATAAAAAATTTAATATGTAATTTAAAAAATTTAAAAATAAGTACATGTTTATTATTTTTATTTTATATTTTACATAATTTTTGACATAACAAATTTATTTTAATTTTTTATTATCATGCTTTTCTTCTAATTGATGAAAAAGTAGGTTTGCTACGTTTGATGAGGCAATTTTACCTATGAAAAAAATTCTCTAGTTGTTTGTATATAAAATGAATGGAATTCACGTTAAAAAAATGAGATAATTACCTACATATCACACTATTTTTTTTTATTTATGCGTTAACTATTTATTTTTAGTTAATTACGCTATGTACACTTAAAATATTATAAAACCTTATATGCACACTCTTAAGTTAAAATTTAGTCAAAATCTATTTGAAAAAAAATATTTCGTTAGTAAATTTTTAATATTATATTTTTACCCTTAATAGTATATATTTTTTTCTTTCTCGATGTCACACTAAAGCGCTGATCTGTCCTAAAATCAATTCATATCGCGGATGTTTCCTTCCCTTACCACAACCTAAAAATCAAAGTTTTAAGATTTTCACTCAAAATATATTTAAATATCCTTATAATAATATGATGAACGGTTCAGATTTTTTATAACCTAACTATAATTAGGTTATTGAAAAATTATAATTGCTCATTATAATGGAAACAAGTGAAAGTGTGTGTATGTAAAATTTTATAATATTTTGAGTATGCATAGCGTAATTAACTAAGAATAGATGAGTAATGCATAAATAAAGCGAAATGATATGGCATGTAGGTAATTATACTTTAAAAAATTTATTAATTTTATCCTCAAGTATTGCAAAAACTTAAAAGTTTGATTTGTTTAGAAGTTATTTATGATACTTAAAATCAATCATCAAATAATTAATTAAGGAAATTTTAATTTTTCTTAAAAGTCATTTAGTTGAATGTCATTTTTATATTATATTATCTTATTTGCATATCTTAATGTCTATATATCAATGATTTAGTCATAATTTTATAATTTTTAATAAAATTATATATATTTATATTATATATTAAATAATTAATATTTTTAAATAATATACTATAATATTTATACTATCATATTAAATAATTTATATATTAAAAATAAATTTTAATTTAAAAATTTAATGAAAAATTTTAGTTTAATATTGAGAAGTGTGTAAAATATTATATATATATTGGATGTGAAATAAAATTAATTTTTACAATTAAAATTTGTATTAAAATAAAAAAAAAAAGCTCGAACTAAACTTGGTATCTCAGTCCTTCAAACACAATAAATATTGGATTAGGCAACTGATAGTAAAAGAAATAAAAGCTCGACTGATTGCCAAAGTTTCACCAAGTTCTTTACTATGAGATATTTTCTCTCTCCTTCTCTTTTGTAATTATTTTCGACGATCCTTCGTGATTAATAAAATCATTTGCTTAATCAATTAATTTTCTATATAAATCTATACGTATTCTCTCTTATTTACTCCTGTTTGATTCATCTCACCTCCTTTTACTATAGCTTATATAATGATTTTTATCTTCTTTATGTAAAATTTTTTATCAATTTTTTCCGAACTTCATCTTGCATTGTAACATGATTTAGTATGTAAAGAATTTTTTATAATTATATAATAAAAATGAAATATAAAGCTAAATAATTATTCTTATTAATCATTGTTTTTATAAAAACAATTCATTTACAATAGAAATTTCTCCCATACTTGGCATAAAAAAATAGTTTAGATATTTAATTAATAATAGTCATATTTCATATTTTTTATTAGAAAAATTTAATAAAAAAATAAAATTCTAAAAAAAAATTAAAATTATAAACCCTTTATAATCTTAGAATTAAAATTAAACTTTTATAAAAATTAAGATAAATTTATAATATTCTTTCAATCTCACCCGACTATTGGCTAAAATTAAAATCTTAAAATTCAAAATGAATAATTACGTATATAACACTTCATATTACTATAATTATGTGTATCACACTCATTTTTAAAAAAATATACTGCAGCTTTAGGAAAAATGTGTGGGGTGTAAGAAAAATATGTGGAGTATAATTTTAAAGTGTGTAAATATGTAATTTTTTTTAAAAAATATTTAATATGTAAGTATAATAATATAAAATATTATATATGTAAATGTATTAATTTAAAATTTTTGGAGTAATTTTATGGGTCCATGTTATTTTTTCATTTCAAAAAACCAATAAAAAAATGGGAGCTTCTCTCTCTCTCTCTCTCTCTCTCTCTCTCTCTCTCTCTCTCTCTCTCTCCTTATTCCTTGCTAGCGCCAAATGTGGATCGACTTCCGACCCAACTTAAAAACCCTCGCAAGAAATGCTCCCACCACAAAACCACAGAAAGAAGTGGCGAGGGAGGAGAGAACTTCTCTTTGATCGACACGACGTTGAAGAAAACCCAAGAAGCGAGACATACGAACATCAGAGAGAGAGAGAGACGAAGAGCAGCCATGGGAGACGAGAAGAAAGAAGAGGACCGGGCAAAGACGCGGAGCCCGCATGGCGCAAGCCCTAGCGCCGCCGCCGCTGGGTTCAAGTTCAACGCCCATGCGCCGGAGTTCGTTCCCAGTTCTTTGACGCCAATGTCGGGGTACTTCTGCCCTTATCTGCAGCTCCTCGGCAGCGTCGGTGGCGGGGGAATGGGGCCGGATTGGTTTTACTTTGCAGATCAAGAGCCTGCGAATTTTATCCCCTCTTCTAATGTGAAAGCTGCCGGTGATAACAAGAACAGTAACGATGCCACTCAGAAAATTCTGAAGCAGGTTTTCTTTTAACTTTCTAGTCTCACTTGCCTATTTCATAGATATCAATCATCATCTATTGTAAGGGTGGAAACAAGAGTAAGTGGCATTTCATGGATTTGAGCTAGTAATATGATAAATTTCATGACTGTATTTGGAGTGATTATGTATATTGGCTCAAAACTCTGTTTTTGCATAATAGAAGTGTTATTTTGTGATAGTCTTTTTAAATAATCTGTAATCTATTATAGCCTTCTGTACTCTATCTTATTCTCTATTGTTGAATAAACTAGCAAATTTAAGCAGGGAATATAATTGAAAATTCATTTTGTGTGGAATTCTTAAAGTAAACAAATTAGCATGATCTTATTAGATATAAGAAGCTTAACATGTACGAAATGTTGAGGACCTCTCCTTATGAGTTATGATGATGAGAAGGAAGCCGATGAGGGCTTGTCAAAGAAAGCTTAGTCAAAGATTTCGTCAAATGTTGAAATCTCAATCCTGATTCCCATTGTTTGACAAGGGATCCTTGTAAACATTGGCCGAGTCCAAAGAATCAAGCTAACGGTTCAAAACCTCAAACAATGATGGACCGCAAATGAAGACTTAAACTTAAGGTTTGGTCCTATGTTGAAGGAAACCTCAATGAACAAAAACAGTAGTTTAGCAAAGTCTGTTCGAAAGTTCTTTTTGGTTAGTCAAAAGGACCAATTTTTTCTACAATGGTGTTTAATTTTCTCATCTAATGAGGTTTCTTCAATGATGTTTTGCTCTGCCTTTGACTGTGACATGAAATTTTGTGTTCTTTTATGCTTTTTACGCGAGGAAGCCTTGCATGTAAGATGTAACATATGATGAACATCACTTGGATGTCATGAAGCAATCTATTTTGCAAATTTGTTTGTTCAGTTTGAGACAAGATTTCCATTCTAGAATGTATGAAACTTGTCTGTGTATTTGATTTTAATTCTGTAATTGATTTGGATGACTAGGTTGAGTACCAATTTAGTGATACAAATTTGATTGCGAGTGATTTCCTTTTGAAGATTATGAACAAGGACCCTGAAGGCTATGGTAAGATAATTCGAACACATTATTAAACTGTTAGTATTAATATATAATAATGTATAGCATATTAGAATACATGCTTAAACATATTTTTCTTTCAGTTCCAATAGCTGTGATTGCATCATGGAAGAAGATAAAATCTCTTGGCGTTAACAATCAAATGCTCATTAAAGCACTCAAGACATCAACAAAGCTTGTGGGATTACCTCAAACTCTCATTTTCTCTTTTTTTGGTTTATTGAGATAAAATCCATGTTTTCTAAGCATTAAAGTTGCTCTATTTCTGTTGTTCTTCTTTCACTTCAGCTTGTGAGCGAGGATGGAAAGAAAGTGAGGCGCAAACAGCTCTTTACAGAGCGAGACAAGGAAGAACTAATGGTATATACTCTTAAGTCATACATGTGTTTGAAAGCAATTGCTATTAAATTTCCGATGTGCTTTGTTTTTCTCTTTAGTCTCGCACAGTGATAGTCGAAAACTTGCCGGAGGATTCTTCACGACAAAATATCGAGAAGATATTTAATGTTATTGGAAGGTTTTCATTTCTTCATGTCTTACTGACATTTCAGACAGGATTTTAAAAATGGATCAAAAATATATGTTATTTTTGTGTGTTTGACAGCATTAAGAATGTCAGAATATGTCATCCTCAAGAATCTAATTCAGCTCGATCTCCAAAAACTGATGTTCTGATAAGTAACAAGGTAGTCATATTGAATTCAACTTATTCATGCAAGAATTAGGCAACATATATGTGTTATAATTATTACTGTGTTAGTTCTTGGAGTAATAGAATATTTTTTGTTTGAAAATCTTTCATTCCTTGATTTTCTTTATGAATTATCGTGATGGTTCTTGTAGCTTCATGCTTTTGTGGAGTTTGAGACCTCGGAACAAGCAGACAAAGCTGTAAGTTCTCCCCTTTACAGCAACATGCTTCTCATGCCTTTTGTCTATAATAGAAGGCTAATTAGACAATTTGTGATGAATTTGTGCAGGTTGAGAAGCTAAATGATGAAAGAAATTGGCGTAAAGGCCTCCGGGTTCGGTCCATGCTTAGGCGATCGGTAAATTTTTTTCCTCCAAGAAGATCATCAAAGACCAGCCTTACTTTTTTTCAGTAATATTCTTCTTTGAAGGCTTTCTAAATTTGTTGTTTTTCTCTGTTCAGCCGCGGTCAGTGATCAGAGGCAAAAAGTCGGATTATGATCATTTTGACTTGAATTCCGAGGATGAGCAATCACCTGTTTCTCAGAATTCAGTATCTTCTCCCAAAATTGAGCAAGTGTTTGAACACAATGTAAGTTATTCCCTTAACAGCAAAACCAATTCATTGTATGATATGATCTTAGCTTGATGGAGTTTGAGGTGAGATAATTTGGCTACTATTAGAAGACATTTCGTGTAACAAAAAATGAAGACTGAAACAATTTTTGTATGCCATCTATTTAAATTACTCGCTCCCGCCCTCCCTCCCTCTCTCCCTCTTATGCTTATATTGTTGTTGCTGTTGTTGTGGAGGTGGTGGTGGTGGCAAATAATTCAATTAGGAAGGGAAATTATTTAGGATGCAACCCCCTACCACCTCAACCCTAGCAGTGGAATAAAGTGAAGGGGTGAGGCTAGCTGGGTGTGACGAAATTTAAGTCACCTTAAGATATTTAAATTATCTTTTTAATTATATTTAATATCAATTTTCAAAGGCGAACAGCTAGCCGAACAATCCGGTAACTGTCTGATTAGCCTATAACTACTTATATCAATTTCAGCACTTTAGCAATTAGATTTCGTTTTAAAAGTTGGAAACGTTGTAGACGGTTTATATGATTAAATGGATTATAACTTAAATCAATGTTATTGTGAAACCTGAGCCTTAAAGTGCTCATTTACTTTAGAATGAGTTCAATTTTAAGCGGATGTGTTTTGGTGTTTTGAACAAATGTACTTATGTGATACAGTGGAAGCTATATGAAGTTTTGATTTGATTCATTTCTTTCATCTTCGGTTGCCTATTGCTTTGGTTATTGAAATGTATTTATATTTGATGCTTTCATGCTATAGATAAATGGTATCAGTGGCAACATCAAAATTACGACTAAAATCATTCACAAGTAATTTTTTTTATTTTAGGATTTGTCCACACAGGCCACACAAATCTTTTTATAGTACTCCACAATACATCCTCTTCATAAAAACCAACTACTCTATAATATAAATTTTATAAAGGGAGTGTATGTGGTATAATTTAAGAGACATGCATGTAAATGTTGCTTTTATTTTTTGGCCAACAAAACAGTAATCTGATTGTAGGCTGATGAGAATCAGAGTGGCGTAAAGAAAGCATGGGGAAGAGGCCGAGCGAAGCCGCCAGGGCTCATCCAGAACTACGGTGGCCGAGGAGTTCTCTCCCAGACTCCGCAAGGGTCGCAGCTCCTCAGCATTGGATCATGTGAGAGCCACAGCAGACAAGTTTGCCACGGACCAAGAATGCCTGATGGGACTCGAGGCTTCACCATGGGCCGTGGGAAGCCATTGGCCCCAGTTGTACCTGCTGTGGATCTCGCCCCCATTAGCCTCTGAATTTCATTCAAGTCATTCTCATTTTTGATTGATTGTTTCTTTCTTCTTTTGATGTCATTCAATTTTTTATTCTTTCCTTATAATCACTGCTGTTTCTCTCATCAAGTGAATAAATTCGTTGTAAAAAGACATTGATTTTTTTGGTGTCAAGCTAGTGTTGGGCAACACACCTGGGTTATCTTTAACCCCAATGAACGGTGTTATTGTTACAAAACCCGTTATGTCATTTATAAGTCCCGTAAAGTTAAATGTTTGCCAGGATTGGGGGTTTAGGGTTTAGAGTTATCAGTTTAAGGTGGCGGGGTGAGCAAGAAGTAGGTGATTAAATGAAGCTGCGGTTGGTGTCTTCTATTAGTTGCCCGAGTAACTATGAGCGATGGTGGCCAGAGAATGAATTAATGTGAATTTTACTCTGCGTCGGTAACTGTCTTCTTAACTGTAATCTCTTGGTGCGTTATTTTTCGCACAATAATGAGGTTTTCCTCCTTAGGAGCCTTTGGCAAATCTCCATTCACAGGGAGACTTACATTGGTGACGGTCTATTTGTGGCATCAAAGTCCTAGATTGCTTATTCGAAGCTTCAGTGGTGATTTTTTCGATAACCTATCAAATGTATCTCATTGCTTAGGCATTATCACCTCCTCCTGAAACTTCAGTTTTTAGCTTATAAAAAAAAACTTCAGTTTTTAGCAAAATAATTTCTCTTGTGAATATATAAACTTTAAACATAGACTTTAATTTCGAGCAAATTTTGTAAAACTCACTTTCACTTTCAGTGATCACAGTACAATAATATTAGTTTTGATAATTTAGATAATTTTAATAATTTCAGTATTAGTAGTTCCGAATTTTTTATAAATTATTTTAATTTTATAAAATTAAAATTAAATTTACTAATAATTATTATTTATTCTTTTTAGAGAGAAGTGACTTTTGTCAAAATTCGCTAGCTTTTTCAGTCGAATTTTAAAACCTTGTTTTGGAGCATAAGGAAATATGAGTATATAAAATGGTTTCAAACGAAATTATTTAAAATAGACCTTTAAAATATTTTTTTTGAATTTAAATCAAAATTTCGAAGAAGTAGTCCATTATATCTTTTATGTCGGACCGGTTTACGGTTATTTTTTTAAATCCTAAACACAAATTTTTTAGCATTGCTGCTTAAGAATATTTTCAGATTGGTCTTTCAAATTATTAATATTTTTCATAATTTTCTCAAAATTTCATTCATGAATTTTATTTTTAATATTTAAATTTATATATAATGTGAAATAAATATAAAAATATTAGTAAATATATTTTTAAAATAATTTGGAGTTTTAATTGCTCTCAACCAAATGAGGTAGAAGAGTAGCCTTTTTTTAATGCTTTTTATTCAAAACTAGGGCCATGAATATAAGTTAAAAAAAAAGATGATGAAGAAAAAATTTATATTTTTTTCTATGTTTATTGGATAATTACTTTTACAAATTAAGTAGCTTGAAAAGTTTAAATTAAATTTAGTTGAGAAATTATGTATTAAAACTATTTATGGGATAAATTTTTTTAACAAGATAAACTACTCGATCTTCGTTAATTTGTTGAAGAGATAATTATGCATTTAAAGTATAGAATAACATGTATAAATATCTCATTTTTGAAATTTGAATGAGTAAAAAGTAATTTTTTGGAGATGGCATGTAATTTATCTAATCTATTTATATAAATATATTATAAAAGTTAATGCTTTGAAATTGAAGTGCAAATAAAAGTATAATCTATATAAATAAAGTAATGATGCCATATTTTTGATATATAATATGCTTAATAATTATTTACTTAAAATATACTTAAAATATAAGTTTTAATTGGACTTGATTTAACTACATATAATTCAAAATTTTAAAAAAAATTATTCACTCATATTTAATGCAATGTAAAATCAAAAATTGTAATTGAATACAATATATAAATAAGATACTTTATGAGCTTACCATAAAAAGAAATTTATGCTATGTTTAAAAAAGGAAAAAAGCAAAAAATGGGATAAATTGCATGGGGGAATTTGAGGTGGAAAATACAATATAAATTAATCTCAATTTTTAAAAAAAAAAAAATGTTAATTTCTAAACCTAAAGAAACATTAAGTTTTTTTTTCTAGAATCTAATTTTTGTTAATTTTTTAATAGAAAATATGAAATTAATTTTTTTAACTACTTTAAATCTTTAATATATTTTAAAAAAATATTATATTTTTCTATTTTCGTGTTCTTAAATTAATAAAATATAAAATTTAATTTTTTATGTCGTACTTTCTCTTACCTAAAAATTTAAGATTAAAAGATATAAATATTAATAATTTTAAATTATATTATGGAAATTTAAAGATTAAATAATTAAGAATAATTTTAAAATATGATAATAAAAAATTAATAATTATATATTAATTGGACTCAAATAACAGTATTTTTATAGTTTCAGAGGTTTAAATTATAATGTTAAAAATTGAGATGAATTTGAAATTTACTTCCAAACTCGGAGGCCCGGATGCAATTTACCCACGGCTCCTAAAACCCTCTTCATCTTCCGATAAAGCCGGCAGCGAAAGCCCTAGCTCCATGGCCCTCCACACGGCACTCCGCCGCCGGAATCTGGGCTTTCACCTCCTTCTGCGCTGCCTCTCTGCCGCCTCTGCCGTCGCCACGGCATCTCCGTCGGCCATTCTCAGCCCCTCCAACCCCTCCGCTATCCTCACAGCCAAGCAGAAATCACGCGCCGCCCTCTCCCTCCTCAAATCGGAGACCGATCCCTCCCGCATTGTCGACATCTGCCGCGCCGCAGCCCTCACTTCCGCCTCCCACCTCGACCGCGTCGCCCTCTCCTCTGCCATCTCCAAGCTCTCTTCCTCCTTCTGCTTTTCAGCCATCCGTTCCCTTGTCGACGACCTCCTTCTCTCGTCGAAAGACCATAACCCTCGCTTTCTCTCCCACGCCATCGTCCTCTTCGGACAGGCCGGCATGCTTGACGATGCTCTCCGCGCCTTTCGCTCCTCACCGTCCTGCAGCTCCCTCAACTCCCTCCTTTTCGCTTGCATCCTCTCCAAGAACCATTCCGAGCTCGCCAAGATCTTCCGCGACTATCCCACAACCTACGGTGTCACCCCTAATCTTGAAACCTACAACATCGTGATCAGATCCTTCGCCGAATCAGGGACGACGAGGTCGTTCTACTCGGTGTTCGAAGAAATGCGCAAGAGAAACATCAAGCCGAACACGACCACCTTCTGCAACACTCTTGAAGGGTTCTACAGGGAGCTTCGGTTTGATGAAG
This sequence comes from Apostasia ramifera, assembly GCA_019297695.1. Classification (NCBI taxonomy): domain Eukaryota; kingdom Viridiplantae; phylum Streptophyta; class Magnoliopsida; order Asparagales; family Orchidaceae; genus Apostasia; species Apostasia ramifera. The sequence goes on from JAEMOT010000222.1 coordinate 154,519, forward strand.
TGGAGAGAGTGTTGGAGCTGATGAAGAAGCACGACTGTCATCCTGGGCTCACCACATGCAATGTGAGAATTCAGGCATTATGCAAGATCGGAAGGTCAGAGCAGGCGAAAGATCTGTTCAGGGAGATGGTAAAGAGTGGCATGAAGCCGAGCTGGGTTACCTACAATCATTTGATCACTGGGTTTTGCAAGGAAGGGAATTTGAATGAGGCCAAGAGGCTTTACAAGGAGATGCGCAACAAAGGATGCGTTGCAGAGAGTGGGGTTTACTTCACTTTGATACATTATCTGTGCAAAGATGGAGATTTTGAGGCGGCGTTGGGGGTCTGCGAGGACACGATGGCGAGGAATTGGGTGCCATGCTTCGCGAGCATGAAGATGCTGGTGAATGGGCTTGCGAGCAGCGCAAAAGTCAGTGAGGCGCAGGATCTCATTAAGAAGGTGAAGGAGAGGGTTCCCAAAGGTTCAGAGATGTGGAAGGAAGTGGAGGATGGAATGCAATGACAGAAAGATGTTCATAATTAGCGAATAATGTTCACAAAATGGTAATGTTTTGTTCTTCAGAGGTTTAAGTGCTTGTGCATATCTTGCTCGCTAGGTATGACAGCTAAACTGTTCATTAGTGAATGTTCATGGAAATTATTTTCACTACTCAAATTTTACTGCATTATGTTTTATTCTCGGATTTTTTAATTGTTTGTTCTATTGTAATGTATTACTTGCATTATATTTATCGTTCACTGTTCACTATGTTGGTGAATAATCTTGTCATTTTTGAGAAGTAGTGTGTAAAATTAAGCGCATTAGAGTTTATGCATTCCAATTGTGAATGGCAGGAATGTGGCAAAAATGTACTAGCTTTTATGATTTGTGATGGTTCATATCAGTTTTAGAGTTGAATTGAAAAACTGTGAAATTGGGGAGTCACATGGCAAACATCTGGGAGGAGATTCTTGATCAGATGTGTTGAGAGTTGATAACAATATCATTATTGGTAAAATGAAAGGACAGCTCCTTAAATGAAACCATTACCTGGATATTTCCAAATCAATCCATCTACCAAAGTCGTGTCACCAAACAAGTTCATATTCTCGATTGACTCTGGGTCAGAGACTGAGGACAAATAGTTGACTGAGTTTTAGTTGCTGGGAGAAAGTCCTCAGTCTGCATCTGTTGGACATCTTTTCTTGCTTTTGTGTCAAGGAACATGTGCAGCTTAGATTAGCATGTAAAATTTCCAGACCAAAGGCTATGTAGGGCACGATCTTTTTCCCTTGTTCCATTATCTTCAAGCTTGATTAATCATGGCCTTTCGTTTGCCTAAGAATCACACTTCAACGTATACATCATATCTTCTGTATGCACTTTAATGATTGTTTGCGTGTAGTGTTTGTATGTTGATAACTATGTAGAATCAATCTTGTGTCGAGTTGGTACCTATGTTCAAAACATCTTTTTTTTTTTTTATCAGTAACTCTTAATTGTTTTCAAATCATCATTTATACTTATATCCAAATTCACTATCTCGTTCATTATAACGCTAGTGAGAGGGGGGAGGTCTCTGGTCTCTGTCCTGGCCCTTGGAGTCTGGAAATCAACATGTTATAATGGAGATGACGTGTCATTAGAGAACTCTCTAAAATACAAGTGACTTCCTAATTTCTGCTTTGTTTGTGGGCTTATTCGCTTTCAGAGAAAGAATGTTGTCGGTGCCAGAGGGTGATAGCTGTTACAACAGCTAAGGTCTTGCCCTATGGATCTTTCTTTAGAAGCGATGAACCATTAGGAGGGCATTATTTCAGAACTGTCATAAAGAAGAATTATCATAATTTTATAAATCATCATAGATTTTGTAATAATTTCTTATCACCTTCCATATCATCATTACTTTTAGCATTTAAAGAATTGTTTGTTCATGAAAATTAGACAATCTATGTAGTTATAGAATTCAGTGTTCTACACCGAATTGATCATAGATTTCATATTAATCATCAAATTTCAAGAATGCATGTATAAATCTTTCCATTGGAACATAACATGCGTTATCTCAATTTGATAAGTTAAATTCCTCAAGATATAAAGTCTAATAAGTCTTCTAAAATTATTTAATTAATTATATTCACACAATATAGTACAGACTTCAATGATAATTTAATAAAATGATCAAGATATGAAAATTGAAAATAATCTGCTAAGTTTCATGCTTAACGCAAATTATTCTTTGTAAGAAATCATCATTTAAACAATATGTAATCATGATCATTTTCGAGATTAATTGAAAGTTAGATCGAACTTGAATCGATAATTAAGGAGCCAAACTTAGCTCAGATAAAGATCTGATCAAACTATTCTTGTTTATTTTTTGTATTGAATCGAGATTGAATTGAAAATTTTTAATTCAAGAGCCGAAGTCAGATCAATTCGAGATTAGATCGCTAACAGTCCTGTTAATTATTCTATCCAAAAAATATTGAAAATATTTTCTTTTCCTTGTTTTATTCTCGTCTCTTTTCAGATCGTTAAAATTTCTCTTTCGTGGTTGGCGATTCAGTGGAGAAGGGATGCATCGTTTTGGATCTCCAATTCTTTCTTCTTCTTCTTTATTTTCTTCTGCTCTTTTCTCTTTCTCATTTTCGGCCATGAATCGGTAGGGCCTACGACGATTACGATTAATGAATTATATGTGAGTGGAGAAAAATATTATTTATTCTAATAACTCAATCTAAAATAAATTTGATATTTTTTTAAGGCTAAAATTAAAAGATAATTAGATATCACGAATTCATATTTTAAAGAATAAGATCAAATCCTATTTTTGACCTAAAACTGTAACTCTTAAATATTTTTATTTTGATATAGAATTTTTAATTAATAAATATTCACATAAATTATAGTTATTTTATTAAAATTCAAATTTATTTAAGAAATATAATTTCCTAATATCCTTTCAAATATTTTTAAATAAATTTTCAATTTTAGGGAAATTATTTTTAAGTCTAAAATTTCTTGTAATATTTATCTTAAATCATCTTGAGAACCATATGAAATTCTTAATTACTTTCAAATCTTAAATAAATTCGTCTCTTTCAATAAATTCTAATTTAATTACATAGAAATCACAATTTTATAGTTTGCGCATTCTAGGTCTTTTATAGAGATCAAATAAATCCTAGGTATGACTCAATTTTTTTTTATTTTACTAAATTTGCAATACTTTAAATTTCATTTATCACCTGAATTTAAATGTAAATTTTTAATTTGTAATTCACATTTAATTTAATTTTTTTGGTTTTACAACCGCATGCACTACGATGGAACTTACAGTTAGGGTGACAATTTGTACTCGTACCAGATTAAACTACCCCGACCCGCCCCTAATGGGACTAGTATGAGCACTCAAATTTTACCCGCAACCCGCCAACCCCCCCCCTCTGTTATGAAATGGGACGGGTTCGGGTATGAATCAACTATACCGGCCCCGTCTCATTATACATATATTTTTATCTATTTTTATATAAGCTTATATAGAGTCAAATAAAAAAAGTGCATCGAAAATGAAGAATTATAAGACCTTGCTTTCATAGTGTAATATTCCTCATGTAGCTACGATTTTTATTATTTCAAATAGAGTAAAATAATTCGATTTTCATTAATATTAGTAAAGAAACGGGGCGGGGCGGGACAGAAATGGGTATGAGGCGGGTATGAGTAATGAATAATATATAACGGGGCGAGTATAAGTATTTATAAACCGTTCCCAAATCCGCCCCGTTGTCATTCCTACTTACAGTTGATGTTGAGTGATGGAGCAGACGGCTCAGTCGTCCTAGACAGTCCAGTGAAATAAACAACTTGACATGAACGAACAAAACAAGTAGAGTAGATGATTCGGTCAGGCCAGTGGCATACAAATGGATAGTCTAGAATGATCAGATCATCCAATCACTCCAATCTAATAGTACAACCATTTCCTTGCCGTTACAGACTTACAGTGCAGGCCCATTGCAATGCATGCAGCGCCTTACACTTGAAACGGTTAGGCGTCTGAACTCAATAAATTTTTCATGCTAGTACGATAATAATACAATTAGTCGTCCGAATTCGCCGGCGGGACAGTAATAGCCTCCATGTGTTTGTGGTAGAGAGAAGCTGAAGATTCATTCCTAATGTCCTGGTGTCTGCATTTAGATTAATTAATCATCATATATCATATAAAGGCAAATCATCAAATTATAATTTAAATTATTAGCATTAGAATTGAATATTATATATATATAATTAGATCATTTCAAACAGAGAAAATGAGTCAAAAGGGCAAAATTATAAAAAATTGAAAAATTACAAATCTGTATATATGTTACTAGGGCTTTTGGTGTTTGTCCACAAAAATTGATTAGCTTCGTACTGGTCCCTGAGTTATAAATTATATTATAATTTGGTTCATCCATTTGAAATGTTGAGAGATCTCTCGAACGACATTTGAATTTCTCCGAACTGATTTATTAACATCTTGTGTATTTTTTCAAAAGATATTTCCAGGGATGACATGGTATCTCCCAAATACATCTTAAGCCTCGCATGTGCTCCTTCCACTCTGTAATAAAAAAATGCATTCTATTTTAATAATGAATAGAATTTAAATAGTACAACATTTAAAGTTATAAAATGACTATACCTTTGACTTGAATTGCTCCTGAGGTACATATATGTATCAATCCATGCTGAAACAAACTGCTCTTTGTAAGAGTGTAGCCATGTCTTCTAAAGGTAATTTAGGGCACCCTGGAATCGTCTATACTCCTCAAACATGACTTTTCACTCCTGATGGTAAGACCACTATGTCGATGAATTAATAGCGAGTGCCATGACGCATTAAACCGGTTCCACTCCAGACCAAGCATAGGCCTGCATTTTTTCATTATGCACTGATTTATGTGCCAAATGCAAAGGATGTGACGTGCCATGGAAAAACATATTTCAATGGCATTAATAAGCGTCATATCCCGATCTGAAACAAATACCGATGGCAACGATGCCCCCTTTTCAAGTATCCACTTTTTTATGCCCTGTTTGGCGCGAGGACCAAAACAGGACAAAATAGGACCAAAATGGTACTAATTTAAAAAACAATAATAATAATAATAAATAAATTTTTTNTTAAGGTACCTAATGCCCATGTTAATTGCTCTTCCCTTTACTAAGATATGCGAACATAAGCGAGTAAGTTCGCATTGTTGATGTGATACCCATAACCTCCAATAGTGGTGACCAATACTCATTGGTCTTATATGTGACATCAATGATCAACACGGATGAAAAGTTGACAGAAAGCGCCAGACTTTTTGGATGAACCCAAAGAATATCTGTGATTTCGTTGCTGTCTGGATTTGTACAGTAATCATGAAGGTAGTTTTTCTTAATTAATTGCTCCAAGACATACTAAACTTGATTTAGGCCCCCCGTTTGGCGGATTTGTTTATGAGAATGGCATTGTAAATACTTTTGATCCCCATAGCGTTTGTCGGGTCTCTTTGCTTCAAAAAACTAAGAATTTCACGGAGTGCAGTGTTATTAGCCATGTCGAGCACAAATTGTTTTTCTATTAGTTTCAATCTAGACGGGTACTCATGGCCATCCATAGATTCTGCAACTGGATGATTATGAAAACTCAATTTAATTTGAAAATTGTCGGGGGATAGCAATTTGCATATTTATAATCTAACTCAATTTAATTTGAAAATACCCAACATCATAAAAAAATAACAATTCAGATCGAAATTAACTCAATTTAATTTGAAGTACTGCCGACGGCCGGAAATCGCCCCCGCCCCGCAGTTTCGTCTCTTCTCCGGCCGGCATCTAATTTTATTAATTTAGATCATGGCTTCCATCAATCGCTTCCCCCTCCTTCTCTCTCTCCCCGTTCTCCTCCTCCTCCTCCTCTGCCACGCAACCATGTCGACGGCAGAGTTACCACAAATGTTTAGATGTACAATTTGAAGGCTACCGATATCCGAATTATGACGGCATGTATATGGTATCGTTATCCTTCATCATCCCCGGTATTCGACAAATGAAGATCGAAAACGTAGCCTGGCAGTCAGTTAGATTTCACGGGATTCACAAAATACATCAGTAACCAACCTATCAAATTATATTTACTTGTGTATTTTTCTCGACGACTCGTGTTTCTGGTGTTGAAGAACTCCAATAAAGATTGTGTGCGTGCGTGCGCGTGCGCGTGTTCTCCTATATTAATAATAATTATGTCCAAATTTGCTTATTTAATTCCAGTTTCTACTACTTCTCTTCAATTCAAACATAGCAAAGCAACTAAGTTTGTTGATCATGAACTAAAATATTTTAAAGAGTCTGTTTGTTTGTAAGGTTAAATATAACAAGATTAAAATTTAATTTGGATGGAAATATTTTTTTATTAAAAAATATAAATGATGTGAAATAAAATTAGTTATTTTATTGAGATATATGAGGGATGTGATATAAAGTTAGTTATTATGTTGGGATATGTGAGTGATGTGATATAAGTTAGTTATTAGTTTAGTAATGTGTGTATGATATGAAATAAAGTTAATTTTTAATATTAAATTTTATCTGTGATGTGATATGCCTGATTAAAATTAAACGGCCAAATAAACAGGACCTTTGTGTTTAATTGATTATCAAATGTATTACAAATTAGTTTAAATTTTTTAAAATTTTAATTTGAATTCTTAGAGTTATTAAATCACTGTATCTTTTATCCTTCCATTAAAATATCATTTTTTCCCTAATATAGATAACATGATATTTGATTATTATTTTTTTTATGATAGTTTTAACTATTTATATATTTTAAAAAACTAATTTGAATTATTAATATATTTAAAATGATCAGTATATCCCTTTATATATCCTTACTTTTTAAAAACATTTTAACTAAATTAACTTTAATTTCTTTAATCTTTTACTTTCTCTGTGTTGAAAATTTAGAACTAAAAAATATTTCAAATTTATATTTTATAAAGTTAAAAAAATTAATAAATAGATTAATATTTTAATTATAATCAAAATATCAGTGGTTTTGCAATCTCAATTAAGACTACTCAAATTAGTATTTTTAAAATGTTCAAACTAATTTGTAACACTTTTCAGTCCTCAAGATCCTGTATGCAATTTACCCATTTTTAAAAGTAATTTTAACTATTTAATATCTGATAATTTATTTACAAAAGTTAGCATTATATTTTTATAAGTATTTCAATTAAAGAAAATTCTAATATACCATAATATATATATGCTATACTTAATTACACATGTATGGTTTAACTTCAGTTTTTAATAAAATAATTTCTTATGTAAAATTTAATTATAAACTTTATTTCTGAGCAAGGTTTTTAATATTCTTTTTGGTTTCGGTTCTCTTAGGTCAAGAGTATTAGTTTTAACGATTTGAATAATTTGATAGTTTCGATATCGGCTGTTACAGTTTTTTATAAATTATTTTAATTTTATAAAATTAAATTAAAATTAAAATTATTAATTATTTTTTGGAGAGAAATGATTTTTGTCAAAATTCATTGGCTTTTTCAGCCGATCTTTAAAACCAAAACATAAAAAAAAGGTGATGTTTCCTATGTGAGCTCCTTTGTCGTGATCCTGAAGGAAGGAGGAGGAGGAGGAGGAGAAAAGAAATTTGTTTTATTTATTTAATATAATATTATATACATATATATATATATATATATATATATATAATAGTGATGATTTGTTAAATATAAGATATGTAACATTTTTTGCAGAATGTACGACCTAAGCTACTTTTTCGAAAACAAACCATATTGAAAAATGATTAGTAATATACAAATAAGATAATTTATGTGCTTTCCATAAAAAATAATTTATGTGCTGTGTTTAAAAAAGAAAAAAAGCAAAAGCAAAGGATAAGTTGCATCAGGGAATTTAAGGTGGAAAATGCATTGCAAATTATTTTCAAATTAAAAAAAAATAATTCTAGTTTATGAAATTGTCAAAGCTTTTTGCAGAATTGAATTTCTTGTTAGCATTTTTCTAAATAAAAAATAATTTTTGATTATTTTTTATTACTTTAAATTATTTAGATATTTAAAAGAAACTATTATGCTTCTCTAGTATTATATTTTTTTAAATTTAATAAAATTTAAAATTTATTTTTATATCTTACATTCTATCATCAAAAATTTAAGATTAAAAAATATTTATAATTTTAAATTATATTATACAAAAGTAAAAATTAAAAATAAGCTTAAAATATAATGATACAAAATTTAATAAGTATATATTAATTGAGTTGAAATAACATTATTTTATAATTTTAATGATATAAATTATAATTTTTAAAATTGAGATCATTTTAAGATTCACTTTAAAATTCGGAGTCTCGGATGCAATTTACCCATGAAAAAAAGCTGAAACCCTTCGTACCGGAGATGGACCTTCGCACCGCACTCCGCCGCCGCTATCTGGGCTTTCACCTCCTTCTGCGCTGCCTCTCTGCCGCCTCTTCCGTCGCAACGGCATCTCCGTCGGCCATACTCATTCCCTCAAACTCCTCCACTATCCTCATGATAGAGTAATAGCATAATAATACCATGGCAGTTAAAACCCAAGCAACCGAACCGGAGGCACACCGAACCGGAGGCACACTGAACCGGTTTACTTGTGGTTTACCCATGTATGTATAGGGTTAGGGTGTCAGTAAGGAGATTAGCTAAGTATCGCTAAACTCTCAATTCCCGCTAGCTTTCTGTCTGTCTTCTCCGCCTTCTTCATCTTCCTTCTGCTTTCTCCTTTCTCCCTCTTCAAATCTCATCTTCCTGTAATTCCACAGATTACAGATTATAGAATCCTTCTCATTAATTCAAACTACATTGGTATTATTGCTGTTTTGTGAGTGATTCTTCTGCAGGTCTATCACCTCACGGCTAAGCAGAAATCACGAGCCGCCCTCTCCCTCCCGCATCATCGACATCCGTCTTCTGCAGGTCTATCTCCTCTCTTCGGCCACCCACCTCGACCGCGTCGCCCTATCCTCTGCCATCTCCAAGCTCTCTTCCTTCCACTCCTTCTCCGCCATCCGTTCCCTTGTCGACGACCTCTTTCTCTCGTCGAAAGACCATAACCCTCGCTCTATCTCCCACGCCATCGTCCTCTTCGGCCAGGCAGGCATTCACGACGACGCTCTCCGTGCCTTTCGCTCCTCACCGTCCTGCAACTCCCTCAACTACCTTTTCTTCGCCAGCATCCTCTCCAAGAACCATTCCGAGCTCGCCAAGATCTTCCGAGACTATACCACAACCTACGGTGTCACCCCTAATCTGAAACCTACAACATCGTGATCAGATCCTTCGCGGAATCAGGGACGACAAGGTCGTTCTACTCGGTGTTCAAAGAAATGCGCAAGAGAAGATCAAGCCGAACACGACCACCTTCAGCAACACTCTTGAAGGGTTCTACAGGGAGCTTTGGTTTGATGAAGTGGAGAGAGTGTTGGAGCTGATGAAGAAGCACGATTGTCTGCGAGGACACGATGGCGAGGAATTGGGTGCCATGCTTCGCGAGCATGAAGATGCTGGTGAATGGGCTTGCGAGCAGCTCAAAAGTCAGTGAGGCGCAGGATCTCATTAAGAAGGTGAAGGAGAGGTTTCCCAAAGGTTCAGAGATGTGGAAGGAAGTGGAGGATGGAATGCAATGACAGAAAGATGTTCATAATTGGCGAATAATGTTCACAAAATGGTAATGTTTTGTTCTTCAGAGGTTTAAGTGGTTGTGCATATCTTGCTCGCTAGGTATGCCAGCTACACTTTTCATTAGTGAATGTTCATGAAAATTATTTTCACTAATCAAATTTTACTGCATTATGTTTTATTCTCGAATTTTTTAATTGTTTGTACTATTGTAATATATTACTTGCATTATATTTATTGTTCACTGTTCACTATGTTGGTGAATAATCTTGTCATTTTTTAAAAGTAGTGTGTAAAATTAAGCGCATCAGAGTTTCTGCATTCCAACTGTGAATGGCAGGGATGTGGCAAAAATGTACTAGCTTTTATGATTTGAGATGGTTCATATAAGTTTTAGAGTTGAATTAAATTAAGTTACAAGCTTGTTATCTACATTGCTAATCCTGAAATTTTACGTGCTAATCTAAGCTGCACATGTTCCTTGACACAAAAGCAAGAAAAGATGTTCAACAGATGCAGACTGACGACTTTCTCCCAGCAACTCAAACTCAGTCAACTATTTGTCCTCAGTCTCTGATCCAGAGTCAATCGAGAATATGAACTTGTTTGGTGACACGACTTTGGTAGATGGATTGATTTGGAAATATCCAGGTAATGGTCATTTAAGTAGTTGTCCTTCCATTTTACCAATAATGATATTGTTATCGACTCTCAACACATCTGATCAAGAATCTCCTCCCAGATGTTTGCCATGTGACTCCCCAATTTCATAGTTTCCTATCACATTCCAAGTATTGGGGTACTGTACCCAGAGACCAAAGGCTATGTAGGGCACGATCTTTTTCCGTTGTTCCACTATCTTTGAGCTTGATTAATTAAGGCATTTCGTTTGCCTAAGAATTCACACTTCAACGTATACATCATATCTTTTGTATGCACTCTAATGATTACTTGCGTGTAGTGTTTGTATGTTGATAACTATGTAAAATCAATCTTATGTCGAGTTGGTACCTATGTTCAAAACATCTTATTTTTTTGGATCAGTAACTCTTAATTATTTTCAAATCATCATTTATACCTATATCCAAATTCACTATCTCGTTCATTATAACGCTAATGAGAGGGGGAAGGTCTCTGGTCTCTGTCCTGACGCTTGGAGTCTGGAAATCAACATATTATAATGGAGATGATGTGTCATTAGAGAACTCTCTAAAATACAAGTGACTTTCTAATTTCTGCTTTGTTTGTGGGCTTATTCGCTTTCGGAGAAAGAATGTCGTCGGTGCCAGAGGGTGATAGCTGTTACAACAGCTAAGGTCTTGCCCTATGGATCTTTCTTTGAAAGTTAGATCGAACTCGAATCGATAATAAAGGAGCCAAACTTAGCTCAGATAAAGATCTGATCAAACTATTCTTGTTTATTTTTTGTTTTGAATCGAGATTGAATCGAAAACATTCAATTCAATCTTGAGCTGAAGTCAGGTCGACTCGAGATTGGATCGCTAACAGCCCTGTTAATCATTCTATCCAAAAAATATCGAAAATATTTTCTTTTCCTTGTTTTATTCTCGTCTCTCTTGAGATCGTTAAAATTTCTCTTTCGTGATTGGCAATTCAGTGGAGAAGGGATGCATCGTTTTGGATCTCCATTTCTTTCTTCTTCTTCTTTATTTTCTTCTGTTCTTTTCTCTTTCTCATTTTCGGCCATGAACCGATAGGACCTACGGCGATTACGATTAATGAATTATATGTGAGTGGAAAGAAATATTATTTACTCTAATAACTCAATCTAAAATAAATTTGATATTTTTTTAAGGCTAAAATTAAAAGATAATTAAATATCATGAATTCATATTTTAAAGAATAAGATCAAATCCTCTTTTTGACCTAAAACTATAACTCTTAAATATTTTTATTTTGATATAGAATTTTTAATTAATAAATATTCACATAAATTATAGTTATTTTATTAGAATTCAAATTTATTTAAGAAATATAATTTCCTAATATCCTTTCAAATATTTTTAAATAAATTTTCAATTTTAGGGAAATTATTTTTAAGTCTAAAATTTCTTGTAATATTTATCTTAAATCATCTTGAGAACCATATGAAATTCTCAATTACTTTCAAATCTTAAATAAATTCATCTCTTTCAATAAATTCTAATTTAATTATATACACTATATTTTCAAAAAAAAATATTTTGAAGTCACAATTTTATAGTTTGCGCATTCTAGGTCTTTTATAGAGATCAAATAAATCCTAGATATGACTCAAATTTTTATTTTTAATTTTACCAAATTTGCAATACTTTAAATTTTATTTGTCACCAGAATTTAAATGTAAATTTTTTATTTGTAATTCACATTTAATTTAAATTTTTTTTGTTTTACAACTGCATGCACTACGATGGAACTTACAGTTAGGGGTAATAATTTGTACTCGTACCCAATTAAACGGCCCCAACCCGCCCCTAATGAGACGAGTATGGGCACTTAAATTTTACCCGCGACCCGCAACTTGCCCCGCCCAGTTATAAAATGGGACGAGTTTGGGTATAAATCAATTTTACCCGCCCCGCCCTATTATACATATATTTTATCTATTTTTATATAGGCTTATAAAGAGTCAAATAAAAATAGTGCATTGAAAATGAAGAAATGTAAGGTCTTGCTTTCATAGTGTAATATTCAACATGTGGCTACAATTTTTTTTATTTCAAATAGAGTAAAATAATTTGATTTTCATTAACATTAGTGAGGAAACGAGGCGGAGCGGAAATGGGTATGGGGCGGGTATGGGTAATGAATAATATATAGCGGAGCGGGTATGGTTATTTATAAACCCTTTTCAAACCCTCCTCGTTGTCATTCCTACTTACAGTTGATGGTGAGCGATGGAGCAGACGGTTCAGTCGTCCTAGACAGTCGAGTGAAATAAACAACTTGACATGAACGAACAAAACAACTAGACTAGATGATTCGGTCAAGCCAGTGGCATACAGATGGATTGTCTAGAACGATCAGATCATCCGATCACTCCAATCTAATAGTCCAACCATTTGCTTGCCGTTAAAGTGCATGGCCCACTACAGTGCATGCAGCGCCTCGTGATTGGTTCCCAAACGCTTGAAACGGTTAGGGGTCTGGATTTAATAAACTTTTCATGCTAGTGCGATAATAATACAATTAGTAGTTCGAATTCAATAATTTTTTGCGCCGGCGGGACAGTAATAGCCTCCATGTGTTTGTGGTAGAGAGAAGCTGAAGATTCAGTCCTAATGTCCTGCTGTCTGCATTTAGATTAATTAATCATCATATATCATATAAAGGGAAATCATCAAAATATCTATTAATTAAACTCTCCATTATCAATAATATATATTTTTATATATATAGATATGACAAGAAAAAATATAAAACAATTTATCAAATTATAATTTAAATTTATTAGCATTAGAATTGAATATTATATATATATAGATCATTTCAAACAGAGAAAATGATTCAAAAGGGCAAAATTATAAAAATTTGAAAAATTACAAATCTGTATATAAGTTACTAGGGTTTTTGTGTGTTTCCATAAAATTTGATTAGTTACGTACTGGTTCCCGAGTTACAAATTTTATTATGATTTGGTTCATCCATGGCCTTATATTAATTTCTCCTGACTTTTCAATTTTACTCGCATTTAATTAACTTATATACATCTTGTTGTTCTGTACTCAAGAAATACATTATACGGCGAATGTGGCGAACAATAATAAAATTTAACTTGCGCTCGTTTAGTTCAGGCTTTTTTTGCAGTCTAACACAATTTTAATAATAAAAAGCAATGATTTAAATATGTGTGCGTCATCATGCATAAATTCTAATATATTAGATAACTAAAAGTAATTTATCCAAAAAAAAAAAATTCTGAAGCAATACTAAATCAATCTTATTAGCAAAGTAAATAATATTATCGAATTCAAATTAGAGTATAAATTTTTTATTTTTTAAATTTTATAGAATCACACCAATTTCACTGATTAAATTGAAGGTATTCAATTCAACATCGAATCAATTCAAAATATAAACAAGAAGAGTTCGATTCGATCTCAATTTGAATTAAGCCTGACTCATTAATTATTGATTCAATCAGGTAATTCTCAATCTTTTAACTGAAATCTCAGGTTGAGGATTTAAATGATTAAAATTTTAGAAATTTTTATTTTGAAGAAAAGCTTTTCACAAACTAAATAATTCATTCGATTTTCAAATCTGATTAATAATCTGTAGTTAGTGGTAAAAAAAATTTAGTTTAATGGCACCTATAAAATTCTTTTTATAAATTTATAAAATTATTAATCAAAAAATAAAATTTAAATTTCCTAATATTTTCATAACACGACATAACACTAAAATTGGCCCTCCCGCAGTTTCGTCTCTCTTCTCCACTCAGACGGGAGACGGCATCTAATTTTATTAATTTTTTTTTTTTTTTAATTTTGAAAAATTAACGTTCTGATCTGAATTAAAACTGCTATTTAAAGCAGGGCCAGGCCCTTCTTCTCTTCCACCTCATCATCGTCACTGCTACCTTACAGTACTCATGATGGCTTCCATCAACCTCCTCCTCCTCTCTCTCCCCGTTCTCCTCCTCCTCCTCCTCCTCCTCCTCCTCTACCACGCAACCATGTCGACGGCAATAGTACCACCAATTTTTCACCCTTTTACCGAGTTTAATGAGCAGAATGAAATGTTGCAAGTCTGCAAGGCCGGATTCCAGGCATACAACTATCTTTGGAAGCATCACGAACTGTTCAACAATCAGCACATTCCGGAGCTGACATATAGTCGTGCCGTCGACGCTGGGTTTCTGTTCACCATGATCGGTGCAGAAGTCACATCTTTTTGTTACTATGCAGAAATTCTATGCAAAAATCAGCATGATGGCCAAATATATATGATAGGAATATGGTTCATCATCAAAGATTTTAAAAAAGTGACGTTGAAAAATATAATCCGGCACACAATTACACTTGATGTTTTAAAACTAATGAAATAACCAACCTATCAAGTTAAATTTATTTATGTATTTTTCTCGACTTGTGTTTCTCGTGTTGAAGAACTCCAATAAAGATTGTATTAGTGCGTGCACCTATGAATTATTAATAATAATTATGTCCAAATTTGCTCATTTTCATTTTCAACTGCTTCTCTTCAAACATAGCAAAGCGAAGAAGTTTGTTGATCAACTAAAAAAATATTGTGTTTAATTGATCAACAAATATTGCAAACTAGTCTTATTTTTTTAAATTTTCAATTTGAATTCTTATAGAGTTATAAAATCACTACATTTTTTATCCTTCCTTTAGTATATCATATTTTTCGCTAATGTTTCCTGATAGATAACATGAAATTCGAATGTTTTTTAACTAGTTTGAATTATTTATATATTTTTATAAATCAATTTGAATTATTTGTATATTTTAAATGGCCAATATACCCCTTTATCTTTACCTTTTTTTAAAAAAATTAACTAAACTCTAATTTGTTTAATCTTTTACTTTCTTTTTATTGAAAATTTAGAACTAAAATATATTAATCTTTCAAATATGTATTTTATAAAACTAAAAAATTTAATAAATAGATTAATATTTTAATTATAATCAAAATAACAGTGGTTTTGGAATCTCAATTAAGACTACTCAAATTAATATTTTCAAAACATTCAGGTAATTATAATAATCAGGTAACATTCAGGTAATTCATTTTAATCATAAACTTTATTCCAGAGCAAGGATTTTAAAATTCCGTTTTGATTTCGATTCGCTTAGGACAAGAGTATGAGTTTCGATAATCTAGATAATCTCAATAATTTCAGTATTAGCAGTTTCAATTTTTTATAAATTATTTTAATTTTATAAAATCAAAATTAAATTTATTAATAATTATTATTATTGTTATTATTTTTTTTGGGAGATAGATGATTTTTGCCAAAATTCACTGTCTTTTTCGGCCGAGCTTTAAAACCAGAACATAAAAGATCTATTTATTTAAAATAGATCTTAAATTTTTTTTTGAATTTAAAACCAAAACTAGAAGAATTTCTCCTTTATATCTTTAACTCAGGTCATTTTATGGTTGTTTTTTAAATCCCAAACATATATTTTTAAGCATTGCTGCT
>JAEMOT010000223.1:3491-25234 GCA_019297695.1 Apostasia ramifera
CACTCTTCCCCAGGAAAGTACCAGCATTAAAGGATTCCTACATCCTCGTACAGCTGCGGACTCCTCCAGCGACAGACAAGCGGCGCTCAGAGCCCAAACCATCAACCTACCTACGGAAAGCCAGGGTGAAGCTACACACGCCAACGACTATAAAAACCGCTGAACAGTCCTAGCCAAAGGACAGGACCAGAGGGAAGAGAAAAGAGGAGAAAAAAGGGGAAACGAAAAACAAAGAAGGAAGGGCAGAGAGACTCAGGCTCTGAGATTCCTAGTTTTCTCATTTATTTGTAACAAAGCCCCAACTGAGGAGCTTCTGCTTCTGCTTCTTCTTCTTCTTCTTCTTCTTCTACTTCTTCTTTTTCATAAACAAAGCATTGTACAGCCTTAAAGGCTATCATTTTCTTATTAGTGAAACTTCTTCGCTGACCGACCGGTGGACGTAGGGGATTTCCTCCCTGAACCACCTTAAATCTGTTTGCTTTTCTGGTTGCTTCGGACTAAATCTTCTCCCTGAGCCTCTGTTAACAGGCTCGTCATTCCTTTGCGCGCCGCCGTCTCCCGGAACTCTCTTTCTTTGGTGTTTCTTGGGATCCCCACATCCTACGTCAACAGTATGTAATATTTCAAAGAGCTGATAGTGTCTGGGCCCTTGTACATAATTTTTCCCTCAACAATGAGTCAAGGGAACGAGCTTTGTCGTTGGATGCGGGCACTGTCATCAGATGTGGGCATGCAGACGCAGGAGTGGTCGCTAGGTGCGGGAACGTGGATGCGGGCGATCGCTATGTGCAAGCCCGCGGACGCGATAGCGGGAGCAATCATCGGGTGCCGGCGTGGGTCGCTGGGTGCGAACATAGTGATGTAAGCGCGGCTTGCGAGCTTGTAGTGGAGATTGGAGGGGAAACACTGTGATTTGGCAAGGTGCGATGCGAACGAACTACGCATGTGCTCTCAGACGACCGTGCACCTAACGGTCTCATGTTCACGAGTCCGCACACCTGTGCTCTTGAAGACCTAGAACAAGCAGAGTTGTCATGTGAGTAGGGTGGAGCTATTGTGCAAGTAGAGCACTGTTGGCAATTCCCTATATTAGAACTAACACAGACAAAGGTTGGAGTCCGATGGAACAGTCAATCATGAAAGCGGAGGTCACGGTGTGTGTAGGCTGCAAGAAGAAGACAAAGAGGATTGAGAGAATATTTTTTTTTAATAGGATGAATAAGCTAATTTGAGGATTCTCACTCAAAGCTAACCTATACTCTTCTCCACAATTAAACTCAAATATATAATTAAATTTCATTCATCAACAGTCACTACCCTATTAAAATGTTAGACGGCCTCTTTATATAGAGATCTTATGACGAAATTTGAAAGTACAATACTAAATACTAAAAATAAAATGTTAAATAAATTTAAAACAAATATGAAAGTAATTCTGTTATAATGAAATCAGTTTCAAATATGGCATGTCTTCATATATTTGAAATTTATGCTGAATCAAATTGAATCAAGTCTGGATACAATTAATATGAAAATCTTGCATTAATTTTAATCAATTTAAATTTAAATTTAACTTGTGATATCATCTTGACCGTTAGATTCAATACTGATCCGTATTCTCACCGGTTTTCACAAAGGAGACTCTTGCCTTATCCTAAAGAAGCTAAGTTGTTTTGTCAGTTATCACTATACTTTTTATGCAAATGAGATAAGTCTCCCCTCATTTCTTGAAGAGGTAGCTATGTGATCTTTTTCTAATTTTCAACCTCTCCCTCCAATGCAATTTGAGTCATCTATAAATTGGGTTACATGCTTTGCTACTAGAAACTAGCGCCAAAGATAAACTCCTTAATAGAATCAAGAACATTTAATAATACATATGTCTGCGACATAGTATAAATCTGCATAAATGTCAAATTACTGTTGATTAGGGTGAGCTTCTTGCTAATGACAAACTCCTTACTAAGAACTCATCCTTCCTTTAACCACCACTATAATAGCTAAAAAATCCAACCTTTGCAGCATGCTTAGTTAGCGGAATGCCCAAGTAGCACCATTGCTTCCCCTGTTGTATCCTGAAAGTCCTCTTAGTAATAGTCATTTTGTTTCTAGTGATTACGTGGCTAAATATAATGTTTTGACTTTTCCAAAAGTTTACCATCTACCTTGAGAATGCATAATAGTTATCCAAAATTGCTATTAGGCAAGCTATCACTTTTGGTGTAGCCTCAACAGAAAATAGCAAATCATCTGTGAATAATATGATGTGAGCTGGACCTGTAAGGGATAACCTAATACCAATGAAGGATCCCCTCCGCAACTCCTTATATGCCAATGTGGATAAGAGCTCTGAAAATAGGATAAACAATTAAGGAAAAAAGTGGCTATCCTTGTCGCATTCTCGTTTTGGTAACAATCCATGATGATCACTGTCCATTAATTGATAGTGTATACCTCGTCTCTAACACACATATTGACTTTTTGGCCCCACTGAAGGAAAGAGCATATGGATTAGGAAGTTTCGACTTACTTTGTTATAGGCTTGCTCCTACCTTTGTCATCATATAATATCTCTAGACTCAATGGTTTTCAGTTTGTGCTACTTCTTTATGCTAGAATGCAGTTGTTAATGTAATATAGAAGAGAGCTCTACCAATAGGTAGGGCACAGACGGTTCATAGGCGACATTGGGTGAGAGAGAGATCATGAGCTATGAAGCACAGACACTTTCTAAAATCACGCATTGTCTGTGTTGGACACACAGGCATGGGGGGACATGAGGGAATACAGTGTCACACGCCATGTGGCATGTCCTAATAAAATAATATTTAAAAAATTAAAAGACATTTTGTGGACGTGCGAGAACACTTTGAGATACCTTAGGACACTTCTGAAACACTTTCAAGACACTTCTAAGATACTTTTATAATATTTCTGAGATGTAAGACACTTTTGAGACATTTCGAGATCATTTTTGAGATATTTTGATGACATTTTTGAGAGACTTTCAAAATACTTTTGAAATGCAGAATACTTTTGAAATATAGGACACTTCTGAGATACTTTTAATATTTTTTTTGATCAAACTTCTAAGATATTTTTGGGACAGCTACATTACATGCATTTTTTAATAAATGTGAGTTTTATAAAAATTTTATTTATTTTATTTACATGAGAGAATTATTTATCTCCTGATGATTGAATTCTTATGCACTATTTAAATCTTAAAATTAAATTTTCTTTATTTTTTAAAAATTGCATCAGATTTATTCAGATATATATATGTGTTATAAATGTGATTTTCTCTATAAATAGTATTTTTTTCCATTTTAGTATTTTAGATTAAAAAATAAATGATACAATAATATTTTTACTTTTTGTTAATTTACTTCTTTTTTTTATCCTTCTCAGAATATGTTGTGAGATCGATGGCAGTTGAGATTAGTAAATTCTCTTGCTCTTTCTTTTATTATAGTTTATTTTGTATAACAAATAATATTTATTTAAGTGATATAGGATCAATAGTTTATAATTTCAACCTATTCAATTGTTATGTTTTGTAACAGGTTAGATTCTTGTAGGATACACTTTCTGAAGCACTCTTGTGTTTTGGAGCAAGTTCTGTTAGCATGGATGACAAAAGCTCTTCTGACAATCCCAGTGAGGTAAATCCTGTAATTGCTTGTTGAAGTAACTTATGTTTTTGCATATTAAAACGTCCTTACATTTATTTGATCATATCTTTTTGTTATTTTGGCTTGTCATTCCGATACTACACATGATTCATGTATATGTACATTTACGTATTGTGTGAGTTGTTATTCCAGCGAGTGCACAGTGATTAACTGTGATGGTCTCACCAAATGAAATGCATGCTTACTTTTATATACTTCTGCATAAGGCTGTAAAGGAATAAACTTGAATTGGGTATTGCTTTGTTCGAGATTGTTTGTTTATACTTTATTGAGTGCGAGTTCAAACATGAATCGAGCTTCAAAATATTTGTTCAAGCTTGTTTATTTATTATTTTATTGATCTTGAGCTGTTCATGTGACTTCATTAAGTTAAGGTATTTTCATTTGTTAATATTATTACTTAGTACTTTTCAAAAAATATTATTGCTTAGTACTTATGAACAAAAAATTCATTATGTCCTGTAAATGGATTATTTCATAAAATTCATTAGTTATTCAGAATTTTCATGCTTATGAATGTATAAACAAATAGAATTGATGGTGAAGTTTTTATATAAAGTACCTCAATAATTCATTATATGCATAGTTATTTAGTTTTTCTCATTATATTATTGTTTAGCAGGTTATTTAGATTTTGGTAAACATAACAATAGTATAAGTATACAAGTATATGTATGCATGTATGCATGTATAATAATTGAGCATGTCATCGAGCCCTAGAACGACCCTGTTAAGGAACATAGGAGTTAGTCGCCAGTTATTTGACCAAAGAGGATCAGCGGTTCCTATATCACTGTCACATCACTAAAATACTTTTAGAAGGGGATAGGGCTAACATATGCCAACCTAAGGCGAAAAGGGTTTTTCATGGGGGAATGGTGAATGAAACTATTAGCCCTACACAAGGTTTGTGAATAAGTGATTGTCTGATAATGAGCAAGGAATATCCGTTTGCACATACTATTTAAGTGTGTCCATATAGTTTTTGAGTATTTAAGAAAAGGATAAATATTATAGATGTCCCTACAGTTGGGTATTATAACTTAGCCCATGATTTTCAAAAAGTATCATATGCACCCTTGAGATTGGGAGTAATACCAAATAGGTGCTTTCGTCAAAAAGACCATCAAATACGAATGAGAAGATCATTTACCCTATGTTTTTCTCCTCTTTTGTATCTTTCCCTCTCCTACCACACCTCTTCACTTGCTGGCAGCTCGATCCATGCCACTCCTTTGTAGTTTAGGAGTACTTTATTACTTTCAAAAATAAATAGTATTACAACTTATTTTCTTAGTTATATGATAACAAAAGTTTTAATGGAAACAGTTAAAAAGGATCCAATTGAATTGTTTGAGTTCAAGGACTAGTTTGAAAAATTTAACAAATCTTAGAACTTAGATGCTATTTTTTAAAAATCGTGAAGCCATTTGATATTACCCCATAACCCTGTATGAGATTTACTCTTAAGAAAATGCTCGGGCTTGTTTGCTATTTAATGTACCAAAATAAACAAGCTTTTATCTAGCCAAATCATGAGAACATTTTTGAGTATTTGGTTTGTTTACAAGCATACTTATTTGGCATCTTCTGCATTGAATATGCTGCTTTGATGAAATCTAGACATGCCTATAGGGGGTTAAAAGTTGCTTTTTTGTCAAATTTGCAGCGTAATGTTATAAACTGTTAGGAATTTAGTTTCTTAATTCTTTGCTAGCTTTATACGGTGCTTTTTTCAAGTAAGATTCATCACATAGGACCTGAATATAAGTAAACTCAACATATGTGGAAGAAGCTTAAAGAAAAATTTTTAGTAGTGTCTTTATGCCTAGTATTTGACGTGAACAGCCAGTTAATGGTGTCATGTCTAGTTCTGATCATATAACAATTATTATGTGCCAATTGATGAGTGGAAATCATGTCATCAAGTTTTGAGATATTTGATATGAGAATGAAGAAACTAAAAATAGAAAAGATTAAATGTTTGAATCTTGTTAAAGAAATATTTTTGTTAGTTCTCATAGTCTCATAGTAGTAGCAAATTGGTCAGCAGATGCTTTTTACTCATGTTATACCTTTCTTTTATATTTGTAGTAAGCATGTTAATGTTTTTTATGCCCTATTTTATTCTGTTGGCAGACTTGGATAACTTCCCTATTTGCAGATGGGGAAGATGTGCATAAATGCATTTCGCTTGCCGCAGATTCTATTGGCTTGAAGTACATGCCAGACTATGAAGTCTCCAAGGGTGAGCAGTGTGATTGGCTGAAGATTGTTCAGGTTTAGGCTCGTACCTTCAGTTGCTCTGGCTGCTTTTTCTGTTAAGTTTTTGCTACTGCTTAGTTAACTTGATTGTCAGCTAGTGATGCACGGGGAGGAAAATATGGATGTAATGCAAATAGGAAATCAGCAATATGTCAGCAATTTTTCACGATAAAAGTGTGATTACCTTGCTAGATACAATTATATGATGATTAAGAAATCAAGATCACATAAATTAAATTGATGTGAAGTTCTAATTTAAATATTATTGACATGAAGGTGGTATTCTAGCCCAGTGAGGAAGGAACTTGCCTAGGTACTAGGAGGTCTGAGATTTAAATCAGACTACCAACATAATTTTCAAGTGGGGTGGGGAAATTATGATGCTTAGGGGTAAAATCCAAAAAAGAAAATATAATCAACTGTAAGAATTTACTGTACTAGATTAGGGTAGTCAATTTCATTCATTTAATCATATATAGGACTTACAGGGATAATATTGGGTGGCTTAAAATTTTAATCAACAATAATTTTTGCAGTTTACTTTTTAGGGCCAAATTGATGATTCCATCAAACAAATAATTTCTGATGGAAATCCAATTACTAGTAACCAATGAAATAAAAAATTTCAACTAATTTTTATTAATTTAATGGAAGATGAGGTGTAAGTTTGTTGATTGGTTGGATACCTGTTGGGCACCAAGCTTGATCTACATGCACATTTCCCATGTAAGTCACTGTTTCTTTGAAGGTGTCTCAAGGTAACAAAATGAGAGGCTTCATAGATCTCACGTGGGCTTCACAGAATATGGATTGTTGGCTCCATCAGCCTCATCTTCTTCAAATGGGGTATTCTCGTGGGTCTAGTTCAAATTATTGAAATGCCTACGGGAAGCTTTGCAGGGAACAGAGCTTGTTCCCTTCTTCTCACATGATCTGGAATGAACAAAGTGTCTTTATAGTGGCTTCATAAAAGGTTGCTCATGTGGTTGGGATCACGTGATTGAACCTACATGAGTAGGAAGCAAGAGGGGTGGAAGCAAACTTCTTGTGATGTGGAATATAGGTGGCTACTAGGGTTTCAAAGAACGAAGAAAGTGGAAGATGAAATTCGAACAAAATTAAGGGTTTGGGGATTTGCATCATTGGTTGTAGCCCTTTTCTTTCGGAAATTAAAATCTATTCAATTCCATGAATCAAGATTCACTGTAATTCTAATTTTATAAGATGAGAATAAAGTCCCTAAATTCTAGCAGATCAACTCAGTCTAACTAACACATAGAACTTCAAAAATTTAGTTAATTGACTTAGTCAAATATGCTTGACTAGCTATAACTAAACTCGAATCAAATTGATCTAATAAGTAACTGAACCCACTAAATAAAAATTAATGACTTGATCCAACCAAATAGGAGGTGCCAAATCGGCTCTAGCGCCTCTTTGACAATCCTGATTATAGTGGGCTTCATAGGTGTCTGCATCAATCCTCTTTGGGTGGAAAGAACTCGATCCTATTGAATAGAGATAAACTCCACTATGGTATCTCTCAAATATGTGTATATTACTCCTCTTTAATTACTCATGAATTCTCTAAATTCAAAAATTCATGAATATTTTGATGGAATATTAGTTCCCCAATTTAACTTATTACTATAATTATCTTTCAGGAAACATTTGTTCCAATTGAAATAAAAAATGATCTTTGGATTGTTCCAAAATGGAGATGTGCACCGGTATGCTTCAACTTGTTTCTTATTCTTTTGATTTCTCCCCTTTCATAGTTGCTTTTCTTTTCACAATGTATTACTATTCAAAATTTGATAATTTATTTGTCTTTTGCATGTTTTTTCCCATATTTCCTCCATGATTATCCTTATAGTTTTGTTAATGACAAATTTTGTAATCAACAAATTAAGAGTCGTGATTTACTTAAATTATCAACACACAAGGAACTTTTGTGTTGAAACTAGCGATCTAGAGAGAAAATCACGAAGCTAATGCGGCAACCTGAAAATCTACTAAATTAAAAATAGGTAGAAAGGGAGGTTTTGTAGCTTTAGGTTTCAATTACAAAGGGTGGAGAAAGACGGGAGGAGAAAAACTAAGGAGAACATAGTAGTCTTAAGATTTTATTGATGACATAATCTTTAATTTTTCTAGAGGTCCCCTTCTTGTTGGTGCCTATCTCATATTTATAGAGACAAAGAGAGTATTCTATATGATCTCCACATGCTCCAGAGTTTCCATTTGTCATGTTAACATGCTCTCTCATAAACGAGTTTTTTCCCTCTAATGTAAGATGCATAGCCAATAGCCAAAAAGTTATTGAAGGTCATTTTTTTGGGGAAGGTCACAACTTTTTTGGAAGTTTCTTGTTGTATGCTTGATACTTGTAAAAGTGTTGTATAAATTTGTTAAGAAACTTGAAGTCGTTGGTTTTCTCTTGATTTTTCGCCAACCTTTGTAGTCGAATTTCAAAACCAAAAAACAAATGTCGAATAACAAGAGTCAAGCACGTTTTTTGGATCATACATTTTTGGAATTGACAGCCTCTTAATTAGACCTCTTTGAATTCTTGCCATGTTTATGGTTGAAATGAAGCATAAAATAATGTCATCCCCAACACCCCCCTCTCTCACACCATCCTTCACCCCGAAGGATAAATGTATCATTTCATACCAAAAAATACATTGTTTCAAATTCAAGCGGGAAATTTTGTGATGAACTTATCTTCCTCAAAACTTAATCGGAATGGTAGCACAATCACTATGTGCGTTTCTAGTCAGAGGGGTTATGTTCAAGGAGCAACACAAGAAAAATATCAATGATGACGCAAAGGTTGGTGAAAAGTAAATGTACCATTTCTTACCAAAAACAACATTATTTCAAACTCAAGCAGGAAATTTTGTGTTGAACTTATCTTCCTCAAAACTTAAACGGAAGGGTAGCACAATCACTATGTGCGTTTCTAGTCAGAGGGGTTATGTTCAAGGAGCAACACAAGAAAAATATCAATGATGACGCAAAGGTTGGTGAAAAGTAAAGCTGTGTTTAGGTCTTTTCTGAAAGGTACGAAGCAACAATAAATTGAATTAGTGTCTTCTTTTCCCTCTATCAAAGAGACAAATCAGAAGGTTTTATTTGAAAACAATCAAGTTTTGCCTTCTCCAGTTGTAGGAGGGGCTCTATATCTCACTGTGCCTTAGAAATTTCATTAAAGAACCCCTGCCAAAAGAGAGTCAGTGCTTCCAGTAATCTGGAAGAATGCAGGGGAATAGAGGGCGGTAAGCTCACCTATCCACCTTGCGGCAGCCTGAACCTCTCTGTGCTGAAGAAGTGAATGATGGAGGGATTGACATCTTGGAAGGACCTGAAACTTTGGCTATTCCAACTGTCTTAGAAGATGATCACACTTCTGATATGTTGTGATTTTTAAAATTAGAGAATTGGATGAAAGTCAAATCAAGGATTTAACTGATCAGTTGTTCTTCCCTTACATGATGTTCCCTTACAAGATGCCACCTCAACCGAACAAGCTTCCTAACAATCGAGCACATGGAGCAGAAGATAAGGACATCTAGATTTTTCTTTGGGAGAGACAGAGAAAGTTCCTTTTTAAGGATGTCTTGTTGCTAGAAGGATTTTAACATTGATTCTTTTGAGAAACTAGGGAAGATCTTCGACTCTGTTGAAAAGATATCTGGCTTTTTGATTGAAATGCGCCTTGAGTATCAAGAAACAAAGACAAAGTTCCTTTATATGGATGTCTTGTTGCTAGGAGGGTTCATTTTATGATCTTAACACTAATACTTTTAAGAAACTGGCGAAGATTTTCAACTCTATTGAAAAGATATTATGCATCATGGCTGGAACTAGCTTGGGAGTTCCTAAGCTAAAACCTAATTGGGAAGGACCATTTTTCATCTTAGAGGTGATCGGTCCTAATGGTGACTACTTGATGAAACAAGAAGGAAGTCTCATGTTGCAATCTAAAGTAGGAATGACCTCTAAGAGGTTCTACTTCTTAAACTTACTCCTACCTTCTCTATATTCAACGATACTTGCGCCTTCTTGTCATATCTTTTCACAAAATCATTTTTTAACACTTGGCATGGCATCATGTGGTAACCGATATGACATTGTCTAATAATCACCTCTTTGTAGGATATTGAACAATAAGGACCCCACATGGTAATACCTAATGTTCGCCGAGCAACCATACTTATTTAACGAAGAACCCAAGTCATACCTCTAGGCATAATCTGTAAGTAGATCAATCAAGTGTGAATCACAACCTATGGCATTAGGCATCGAGGTAAAAATCTATTCACCAACATACTGTCTCGATAATCCCCTCAGTATCTCCCTTGGATAGTTTGTGCGGGACTTTCATGCCTCTAGTCTAGTGTTCCATGCTCATTAAAGGCCTACACCTCCTGGACTCAGATATGGCTCTGGCTCGACCATACCTTAGGGACGGGAAAGTCTCTCCAGGTTTTCGCTTGGTTAAAGCTCCAGCATCCTGGATTTGCAACGCAACTAAGCCGCTTAAAGCCTCACTTACTTGAGACAACCAACATGGCCAGCAGTTCATACTGTTCATAGCTATTCTCCTACAATGTGTCACTTAAACAATCTCCTTAACATTGCTAAGTGTTGTACGCCAAAGCATATTACTTCTAGACATCACCAGGATTCTGGCCATACCTTAGGGACAAGGGGAGGAATCTCTAGGTTTTGCATCCGACTAAAACTTTTAACATCTTGAATTTGTCATGCAACTAAGTCGTTTGGAGATTCAACCACCTGAGAGGGTCAAAACGTCCAACAATTCATGCTGTTGGTAGCTACCTGCCTATGTGGTGTCACTTAAGTAATCTCCCTAACATTGATAGGTGTTGTCCCATGCAGCAAACTCTAAGGTCCCTTGATTCAGTGCCCCATGCTCACCTAAACCTACAATGTTACATACTATTCCTGCACCATACCTTGTGTGCAAAAGCATTCATTACAATTTATTGTGCATCTATACCTAGGGCATTCACAGTGAAGTGCATCTATACCTAGGGCGTTCACAATGAAGCAATCATACGCAATTGCATGTATTTGATAAACAAACTTTTATTACAAATTTCATCTTATTGCAATTTTTATACAACTATATTATTGCTCCATTGGGTTGGCCCCTTTCCCAAGGCCCCCTCCCTACCTTCCTCCGAGATGGCAGCCTCTAGAGATTTGAAGAACATCTCAAGGCTGTTGTTCGGGAAGTTGAGACTGGATTTTGAGTACATGAGTTCACCCAAATACTCAACCGAAGGGATTTGCTTCAGTTTTTCCATTGAAGTAAATCCCAATCGTATGGCTTCGCTTATATTCTTTAAATAAGCAATACAAAACTTTAATTAAATTGTTGACATATTCCTCGGCTTTAGCACCATAGGGTTTTGTATAGCAAAAATTAATGAACCTTAATGTTAGGGAGATTACTTAGAGTTTGCTCCACTCTTATATATTTTTAACTTCTATTAGTATTAGCTCCACTATGAACATAAGTTGCTTAATATCATGATTTTTATTTTTCAAGCATCTACCTAGATGGTGTTTTAGATGAGAAGTATAGTTTCTTTGGATGACCAGAAAGGATAACATTACAATTCTTATATTGCATTTTCAAGACATCATTTTCTAGATGTGAAATGATGCCATTGTTTTTACATTTGAATTTCATAAAATCGTTCCAAACTTTTGAGCTAAGTCTGGCTTTCTTAGGGGATGGCTTATATTTAGGGATTCTATCCTCCACATTTAGTGCATTATTGTTAATACCATCCATGTCTCTATTTACCTACGCAAGAATCCAAACCAATTTACCTGGAATAGCCTTACAGCCTTAGGTAATGTGAAATGATGCCTACAGCCTGCTAAAGGCCTAAGAGAGGGTGCTAATCAAAAATAGTTTCAGTATGTGTTGAAATAGTTCAAAGGAAATTGAGAATCATGGCTCGTCAGGCGAAGCCTCTAACCAAAACATGAAAACAAAGTGATGAGGGGATATTTAATATTTAAGAGAATGGAGAAAGAAATACTTACTAGTGAAATCTCCTGGTGGAATTGGAATCTGGTGAAATCTCCAGTGAGACATATGAAAATTGACAAATCTCATTGTTTGAAGTCTTTAGGGGAAAAGATTAGAGAGAAACAAAAACAATATCAAAGGAGAGAGAGGGATGCGGTTGTGACACAGCTTGCATTACTGCGATGTAGAGCCTCTAGTGTATTTTTATTGTAGTAGCAAAAAGTGGGAGAAACTACAAGACTGTGATTTGTATTCTAGGATCAGAAATTAGAGGTAATGGGATTCAAGGCACAATTTATTAATGATGTGCTAGGTCAGGTTGGGTTGTGGTACCTGAGTACGTTGCCCAAACCCGATCTAGTTTTGGGTCAATAAAGGGTTAAACAATGCTCTAGGAGAACACTTATACTTTCCAAGCTCTAAATTTATCTGGCCAGATTGTGCGACCACCATGCCCTTGCCTAGATCTAATTATGGGAAAACAAAAACAGTGCAAACATGTTAGCCTTACCAAGTGAACTTCATTGGCATTGCCCTTAGCCAACTCCTTCCTAGGAACGGTGTTCAATTGATGTTCCCATTGTTTGACTCAATAGGCCTTCCATATAGTATGGCTTTTGAAGCTATGAAAAGCAAACTTCTTTGGCTTTTGAAGGAGGTCTAATTGGCATCCTAGGGAACCTATGTCTATAAGGCTAGGACATCCACCCTAGGCTCCTCGGTGTTCATATCTTCCTCGCTATCAATTATTTCCTCCATGTCCACTCTAATGAGGGCTTCTCCCTCTCCCTTCTACTTTTATCCTGCCTTCATCCTTCCCAATTTCAGTTAAGAAGGCTACACCGTTGTTGCATTTGCCTTATCCCTTTTCTTCCCAATAGTTTATTAAAACCAATAACCTCAACACTCGTGGTGGACAATGAAGAATCGATGACTCAAAGCATCGATCACCCGATTATTACCTCTTATTCTATGCTTGAATATAAAGGTATACTTTTGAAGAAACCTAACCCATTTGGCATGCCGTTAATTACATTTTCTTTATGAGTTCAGGTATGTAAGAGTATCACAATAAAAAAAGCGAACAAACTCTTATGATTAGAAATAATACTTTTAATATATAAATGTTTGAATCACAGCATAGAAAACTTTGTTATGGATGAAATATTTTTTTCTTTTGCACATCTCTAGTAGATCTGACTATATTGCGACAAACATAGTACTTATTTAAGAGAGATCTACTCCCTTTATGTAATCAACACACAAGGAATTTTTGAGTGGCGTCTTGAGAAACTAGTCAGCTACACTGAGAGCTATGACCCCAAAACTTCCTAACCTATCTAAGTTGGTCTAGCATGTCTCTAGTATATGTGACTATATCGTGCTTGATAAGTGCCCACACCAATTATAGGGCATGATATGGAGATTTTGGAACTTCTATATATATGGTTTTTTGAGTGCAATGCGCCTTGATTATGATGAAAGGGTTAATTCTTTAGTTAAGACAGTCACAGATTATAAGAGGTACACTTGAGAGCTTGAAAACAAGAACAATGGCCTTCAGGGCAATTCCTCCCTTCTTCGAGAGCAGTTTGAGTCTGCCAGAGTGTCGGAGAATGATTTTTGAGATAATAATGTTGAATTAAGACCTGAAGTTGGAAAGTAGTTTTCTTGAACCGTTTTGCTTGTAAAGTCCTTGGAGTAGCAAAATGGTTCAGGAGTAGGTGCTTCTGGGAGTAGTTGCTTACTTTGAACTGAGATAGAATGTTGAATTTGGTGTCCAAGTCCTGAATTGTTTTTCCCAAATGAAGTCCTCAACTTTAGTCGTTATTGGGTTTGCCATATCATTTTCTTCTACCCATTTCGTAAACTAATACATTGCTGGAAGAAGAAATCTTTGGTTGTTTGTAGCTTTGACTAGATGTCCTAGAAAATGTCCATAAAAAAAGTCCTAGAAAATCCATTCCACAAACAGTAAAAGGCCAAGTGAGATGAATTGGCTAAACATTTCAGTTGACCTTGTAATGTAGATCTGGAATGAAAGAACCATATATGTGAACTGCAGGGAATGCACTAAGGATCTCCATGTAATATTCTATAAAATCTAGTTCTTAAAACAATAAAATTCTTACATTTGCATATCATAATGAATATTCATTAGCCATGTGATGCGATTTATCACAGTGAAGCACATAAACAAGATACTAGTTCACAAAAAAAGAATTTTTAATAATATTTTGAAATTAAAACAATTATGCACCATTTCAAATCAATCATGCAAGTAATAAGTATAACATCGAATAGGAAAAATTTCCTTACAAGATTCAATCTTAGAATTACTAGTGAATGGCACATGTGTTGCACGTGTTGTTTTTAAAACTTGAAATGAGAAACTTGTAAGAACATATGAGCTTGGAATGTCCATAGCGACATGAAAATTTAATAAGTAGAAAAGAATTTATATTATCTATAAATAAATTAATATAGATACATTGTAATCAATAACAACTGAAAAACATAAAAAAGCAATATTACGAGTCTTATATTATACCTCATGAAAATGATTGTTGTGCTTATGAAAAGATAATTGACAAAAGTGTAAACTAGAATAAACCAATGAACTAGAAAATGAAGAACGTTCATTTTTAACTTTGAGACGTTTTCAAGGACTTCTAAAACAATTATAGGGAAGGAAACTCCATTTTCTACATTTAAACTTATTTTTAAATCTTGAAATCAAGCTTATAAAAGGTGCATGAAAGCTGACAAACAACCGTAAGTGCTGAAGCACTATTGGCCAACTTCAAGCTTTTAACTAATAGAGAATTCGGCAGCTAATTCAATCATATTGCATAACACCATAGATATGAGAATTGTTCAGCTTTGAGCATAAAAAATTAATAAAACAAAAACATTCTATGGTGTTGAAAAGATTTAAGGATCCATATTCAAAATTATATATAGATAAAGAAAAAAATCTTTCCTTACAGGGACCTTGACCTTGAAGCATTGAAGATGAGTTTCAAAAGCAGAGAAATGATACATACAGTAGTAAGACAAGAGTTTAAATCTTTAATAAATATGTTGCTCAACATTTGTAATATTATATGGCTATACTTAATACCATCCAATGAAATCTGGAAGCTTTTAGAGATGTTTGCTGAAGCGACCCCAATAGCTGTTATGCGTCTAAAATCCCTACTAAACCAATATTGTGCTTTTTCAAGGCCAGCAGTGAGCTTTAATAAATCCTTCATTATATTCACCCGCACCACCCCTAGAAGTAGAAAGGCTGTGATTAGGTGGAGGGTTAGGATGAGTGAGACCAGAATTGGCGGTATTTGGTGATTTTTGTCTCCAAAAACAGACCCACCAAGGAGGATTTTGTGTTCATCATCGCAACAGTCAGGAGTTGCATGACCTTATGGGGAGTGAGGAAACAGTCACTAGCTGGGAGGATCACTATCATTAATAGTATCCTCACCTCCATGCCGAGGTATGCTTTTTCACATACCTGTGTGTCCACAAGTGCTTTTTTTTTGAAGGGCACTCACAAGTGTTCTTGATGCTATTGAAAAACTCATATGAAGCTTTTTGTGGAGTGGAGATGTTGAGACCAAGGATGTACATTATGTCTCTTGGGAAGAGGTTTGCAAACCTAAAGATCATGTTGGGCTTGGCATTCATGACTTTAAGAAGTAAAGTAGCCTATTAGTGGCAAAGCATGCGGCCAAGTCTTAGATGATGGTGAGTGCATTTGGAGAGATGGCTTTAAAGCTAAGCATGGCAATAGGCCCTTTTGATTCGAGATAATATGTGGTATCTCTTGGATCTGGATGATGATCTGTAAGGTAGGAGTGTGGAGGGCAATATAATTTAGTTGCTGCACAATGGGAGATTAGTATCCTTTGTGGATCACCCCAGGTATCTACCACACTCTCTAGCTGACTGGCAAATATTAATATGCATGTGAAAGAATTTAGAAATCATGGAGGGAAACACGTGAGATAGATGGAAGTTACAACAACTATTTGGTTCAGAGATAGCGAGCAGAGTTTCCGTTAATGTGGCACATCACTTGGCTAAGGATACTTTGGTATGGGAAGACATAGTGAAGAAGAAGGTTCTTACTACTACTCTGTACCAAAAGTTTTTTGAGCATAGGGTGATTTATTTGTCAGGAACTTGGTGTTGGTAGATCCATATTCAGCTTACGATGAAGGCCTCTTGGAGAATTTTCAAAGATGCTCTCTTCACCATGGTTTAGTTCTACAAGTGTGAATTGGTCAGCGCCAAACTTTGTCCTTGGGGGTGTCATGCAGCACAGGACGTCTTCCATTTTATTGTTATGTGTATGGTTTGCAAAAGAGTTAAAGAGGCACTGCAGAAAAAAAAAACATCTACAAATGATGCCTGCAGCAACCAAGCACAACAAGTGGGATACCCACCTTAGCTTAGAGATGGCTACTATCTACTACTACTGGAGGGCCAAGAACGCTAAAGCCCATGGCCAACCAACTCTAATGTCAAATGCCATTGCTGCAAACTTCATGAGCCTAGTTGAAGTTAAATTGATCCATTCTAAAAGAGCTACTGGAATCCAAATTCTCAATCAAGGCCTCATGTCGTCACACTAGACCATTGGATTCCCCCCTCTTGGATGGCTCAAAATCAATTTTGATGGTTCTTTTCAAGGCAATGGTGTAGTAGGAGTTGGTTTCCTTATTAGAGATCATCAAAGAGCTACTGTACATACTAGAAGGAGGATCCTCTCTTACTTTGTAGATATCTTGGAGAAGAAAGCTACACACCATGGGTTGCAAGCTGCTTTCAACTTGGCTTTCAACACATCTACATCTAGCTTGAAGGAGATTCAACGGGTGCTACAATTAATCTGGAAAGTGATGCCAGAGAGCTAGAATGGAAGCTCTCATGGAAGTGATTTCATTGTTGAAGACATCCTCTTTGATATCTTCTCAACACAATGGGCTTGCTGTCTTGAAGCATCATTACATACAAAATCCATTAAACTTGATCTTCAAGAATTTTAGGTCTTCTTGTAGTCATTAGTTTGACCATGAAAACTGCAAATGTTTGGGATTTAATTGCCATTCTATGTCTTCCAGCAATTTGCTTTCTTTGCTTCATTCAACATTTTGGCTTTCTTGAAGACACCTAAATTGGTAAGCTTTTCTCACAAGACTTAAAATCAAATGTGTAAGTTGCACTTTGTGGGTAGTCCGTGGAGATAACATGTTAAGGATGACATTAATTTTGTTAGGATTAACTCCTAGTCTTTGATTTGAGCTGATGTACGCAGGAACTTAGTGAACAGTGCCCTAATGTTGCATTTGATAGGTTAGGCTGCATATGAAATCAACTTATGGCATTGAATGTTTCTCAAAGAGCAACTATATGTCATTGTTATCTCGGGCTTTTAACTAATTTGTTGTCAATGTATGTTTCAAAGTTTCTCTTTGTGCCTTGATTAATATATCGATCTTTTTGTTGAAAGGTCAGTCTTGTGTTTTTTTAAACCAAATGGCACTACCATATAATAGAAAGTTCTATACTTAAATTCCATGAGATATGGCACTACCATATATGGACTTAATCCATCTGTTGTCTCTTCGTCTTCTTGGACCACTTTAATATGATGATCAAGGAAACTCACTGTCAAAAAACCACCAATTGAAGAATTGACCTTGTCTCCTAAGGTGACTGGCAAAGAAACGTATCCAATTGGCTTAACAATTTTTCCAAAAAATACTTGAGATTTTTGTAGTACATAGAAGAAAGTGAGATTCTTCCATCCCATTACTAATGGTGGCAGAGTAGATGAGCCCCACAGGGAACATAATAAACATCAACATAACCAAAGTTAGCCATTTATTCTCTAAATTTGGTAGGCATGTTCCTTGGGAGTTTATGTTCCTTACAAAAGAACCTTCAGGTGAATCCTTAAGGAGTTCTTGTTTTGGATAGTCTTCTCACGACCAATACCATAATAAATGATTGTACGTACTTCTCTTCTGTCAAAAGAATTTTTGGTTTGATGAGGTGGTGCTTGATATGCAATAGGGGTAGATGAAGAACCCTCAACACCAATTCATTGAGGGGAGTGCTATGGACGAGTGCTGTTTTCTTAAATGTTAGTTCTTGAGTTTCTAATATTCAGGAATATGACCCTTATCGATGTAGCAAATTATATCTATCGAGGCTAATGACATTGATGTAAAGAATGTCCATACTTTCCTTGGAATGCACAAATTGACTTGTGTCTTGAAGCTTATGGTTTAGAGCTAGGAGGAGGAGGTGAGAACTCTTTTACTTGATTGTCAAAAATACCTCTTCAATTGGGCTATGTATATTGCTCATATAAAGAAGATTTCTAGTGTAGAGCTTGATTTTTTTTGCTGAGGTGGAGATGAAGTCATCCGAAAATGATCTCAAAATCTTCTTGCTTTCTTTGGTGAAGACAAAAAATGTGTTTTCAGCATCTCAGTTCTTTTCCTCTCTTGGGGAGATGGTGAATGCCCATAAATTCTAGATAAATCTCTTTTTCAACCTTGTTAGGAGCTTTTGTCAATGTCCTTCACATATATTTAACGCATTTGTTATAAAATCTCCCTTTCCTTAATTCATGCACCAAGCTTTATAAAAGAAGTTCTGCTCAAAGGAAACTAAAGAGAGTTCACCATTTGAGTTTTTCATTGTCACATTCATGCATGAGAAACGAGTTTCATTGTCCCGTGAATCACGTGGCCATTGTTTGATTTGCTTTTGATCTAGTAAAGTATGGGGCAGTTTTCCTGCTGCTGCAAAACAAACCATGAATTCTTGTTCTAGCTAAGCAAAATTGTGGATGATGCCAGAATGGAGTAGCTTCAACCAATCCAAAGAGGCAACAATGAGGGTATTAATAAAAATTTTGCATTTGAATGCATCAGAAACAGGAGTGCTCATGAGAAATGCACTCTCTAATTTCTTCACATGCTTTGCAGGATCAGACACCTCATCGTAGTCAACAATTTTTGGAGCTTTGTAATTGTGAGAGATTTGAACCGTTAAAATTGTAGGAGAAAAGGAAAATCTCTTGTACAGTAAGGATTATTAGACGTATATTTGTGAGTTACTTTCGTCTTCATTATAGGAATTGACTTCCTTATATTGAGATGACTGGCTTGTTGGAGACGGTGCAAGAACAATGGGCCTCCAAGGTAGGACAGTAGATGATAGGGATCCTAAGGAGTTGTATATACCCAAGTAGCCCGAGTGCAGACTGATATGGTTGTACATGTGGTGCTATGTGGGGTATAGCATATGGTATTACTTGAGGAGGTGAATGAAAGCACGATGAAGGAAGAATTTTGTGGAAATGCTACTGGGGAGATTGTGTAGAGGATCTTTGGAGAAGAGATGGTATCGTTTCCATGAACGCAGTAAAGACTTCGGCCATCTGATGAGCCTTATTTGATATGCGTTGACCACATCCTTCAATGGTTGAGAACTCTCTCAAACTTGGTTAGAATGGGAAGGAATAGCGTATGAAATAGGCAGCTGTCTTACTGGAATGGAAGTTGTGTTAGAAATAGTGGATTGAGAAGTCGTCTTGTTATTGAAAGTAGTGATTTTCTTTAAATTGATCTTGCATCAGGGCTCCCCATTGTTAATGTCAAATTTTGCCAAAAACAAATTAAGGGTTGTTTTTTAGTGAAGTTAGCAATGCACAAGAAATTTTGCGTGAAACCTGAATCTTGAAGGAAAACTACAGGCTGTGTTGTGATTTGAAAAATCCACTAAGTCGGAAATAGCTATTCCTAGTGGAGTTTGGTTACAAGTGAGCGGAAGATTGATGACAAACAAAATACTACAAAGATTTTTTCATTGTCATAGTATTGAAATTTTTTGATGTTGATCTCATGCTCTAGAGTCTATTTTAACCCATTCTTCTCGTAAATGAGTTTCTTCTTGTTTTGTTGTTGCTGTTGGCCTAAAAGTTATTAATTACTATTTTTTGGAAAGATCATAACTGTCACAGAAGGCCACCACTTGCTTGCTTAACACCTGTAAAAACAATTATACAGATTAGCTGCAAAAGTTGACATCTTTAGTTCTATTGAGTTCCCTCAACCTATTGAGTTGAACTTCAAAACTAAAACAATGTCGAATAACATTAGTCAAACAAGTATTTTCGGATAGTACATTTCGTGATTGATAGTTGTATTGAAGTTTGACCGCCTCTTAATTAGACCTCTCCGGATTCTCGCCGCGTGTAAGGCTGAGATGAGTGTTGAATTACATGTCAATAAGTTTATTAAATTGTTGGTATTGGATGAATAACTTTTAGGAGGGGATGAAGTGTCATGCCTTTTTGCATATTCCATTGATAGTGCTATTGATTTTATTTGATTATCTTGATTTACCCATATATTCGTGGTAGTAAGTTGTGTGACTTGAAAATGGGATTTGCTATAGCTCAACATCTACAATAAACAAATATGTACAACGTAATTGATAGCATACAACCATTGTAATTGATTCCTTCGTTGTCCATTTGAAAGTTCCATAGATACTGCTATTTATTGATGTGAAAAGCTACTTTTGCAATACTTAGACCTCTACTTTGATCATACTTCAAGAACACTCTAATAAGCTAATTTGGATTGAAGTTATGTTGACACTCATAAAATAAGTAATTTGCCATCTTCGTTTGAAGTCAATAAAAACAGGTGCTTCTTTACATGGTAGGTTCAAGATGCTACAAATATAATCCTGAATCCAGGATTGGCTTTTGGGACCGGTGAACATCCAACAACAAAATTGTGCTTATTGTTGTTACATGGCATGATAAAAGGTGGGGAGAAGTTTTTGGACTATGGCACAGGTTCTGGAGTACTTGGTATTGCAGCTCTGAAGGTTAGGGCCTTTGCTTGTTGCCAATATACATACACATACATATTTGTACGACGGTATATAGATGTATAACATATATACACACACACACACATGCATATGCATATATTGCTTTGTATGTATATGTATATGAAGCAAGGTACATATTCTTGGGATTGTAAATACATGGCATTATTTTTGGGCCAAGTTTTATCTTTGTTAAAACTAACTAGTTTCATCAGTTTTGGTCAAGATTGATCTAAAACTCAGTGAGATTTATTTCGAATGAAACTCATGTTTTTAGGATAGTTTGTTAAGATCTAAGACTTTTTAGTCAAAAATTAAATATCATAACATGCATTATGCCAAAATCGTCGAAATTGAAACTTTCAGGATTACTAAAATTGATGCTTCCTATTTGAGTGAAACCGAAACCAAAATTGAGTTATAAAATCTTGCTTTGAATTTGAATATGAAATAAACAATTTAATGATTTGTTCAATACATTTTGGGTTAAGTTTCATGTTATTCACATATTTGAGGGTTTAACCCATATTCACATAAGATGATCAAAACTTAAATTCAAATGCATTATAAAAGTGCATAAAAGCCTACACAATGTGTTTTCAAAAAAAAAAAAAAAAGTCTACACCATGTTTAATGCGAGTTAGACATTAAACCTAGACATCAGCTAAGAAGCACGGACACGACACGGACACGGGACACGACACGGACACGGGGATACGTCAATTTTAAAAAAAATAAGACACGACACTTCTAGGACACGTAAAATAAATAAAATTATTTATTTT
>JAEMOT010000223.1:26360-37015 GCA_019297695.1 Apostasia ramifera
CGACACGTGTCCGACACCGCCACGGCTACTTCTTAGAAGTGTCCGTGCTTCTTAGGACATCAGTTAATGAAACATTGCTCTAGTGTATAAATATTCAGATAGGAAAAAATTATACAGAATTTTAGGCATATAATTAAAAAAAGTTGGCTACTACTTAAGCATGTGATTAGAATTTAATAAAATGAAATTGGAGCTTATGAAATGAGCTACATCTTTCTACAATTTATTTTACATTATCTAATGTGATATCTATTTATTAAACATCTAGAGATATCGATGATTTTTTATGATACTCATGTTGATCTTGGAAAAGTACTTGCAATTTAAAAGTAGTTTCTACAAAATGACAACACTGCTAAATTTAATACAAGTTTGGTTGTTTCCCAGTAAAAAGATTAATAGATAAGTAAGTTATTGTTTGGGAATTCAAAACTTTTGATGGATTAGGACATAAGTATATTTGGTTGACAATACAGTTGGCCCTTTTTCTACTGACGAATTGGTTGCTTATTTATTGTTACTCTCTTCTACAGTACTTCTATATTACAATTTGTTTATATTTGTAAGCAAAATATTATGGAAGCATGAGAATTCTTGCCCTTTGCTTTTTTAATGTAGATGGGTGCAGAGTTATCTATAGGAATAGATGTAGATCCCCAGGCAGTTACAGCTGCTCGCCAAAACTGTGCCTTGAATGAAATAGGGAGCGATAAAATGAGGGTTTACTTGGTTTCTCAATCTCATAACTCAAGCAACAATGAACTTTCTTTTGAGAAGGAAAAGTTCGACATCGTAATCGCAAATATTCTTCTAAATCCATTGTTGGATCTAGCGCATGACATAGTTTCATTTGGGAAGCCTGGTGCAGTCATTGCTGTCTCAGGAATTATATCTGAGCAGGTATTTCTATAAGCCTACCTTTTTATGATTGATTTATCATTTTGCATTCTATCTTTGCTTTTAGTTAAGATTTACGGAGTATTTAGTTCAATGTTATTGTGATTTCATGCTATTTGGAAAAATTGATTATTTAGTTTGATAAAATATCTAGATAATATTATAAAGAAATATAAAATTTTCAATCTAAATTGATATCTAGATGTCACTCTAATTACAATAAAGAGAGGTAAGATTAGATTGATTTTCTATTATTTTCTTTAAAATTACGACATTGAACTAAACAAGCAACACTTTAGAGATAATATAGACATCTAGACGACATTAGCACCTAGATTTTACTGAACCAAATGCTCGTTAGCTTAAACTAGTTCCGAAATGAAGAACAATGATAAGATTCGATATCTACTTCTTGACCTTCTATTCCAGTTACTTATCTTACAAGAACTAACTATTTATTTTGTTCTCGTTTGCATTAGCAATTAATAGTCCTTAATAGCCTAATCACATTATCTATCATCATTTTTGGGTTGATTTTTTGGCTGTCCTGTTATTTCAACCAATTATCAATAATAAAATGTGATATAAAACATTTTGTACCTGTCGTCCAAGTACATTTACTTTGCTTTTTCGTTGTTATATTCCTTTTCTTCTATCTTCAATTTTACATGCTGAAAGCAACTGTGTAATCTTACATACAGGAGTAGTTACTTTAATGTTTTTTTTTTATATAGTATCAAGTTGTTACCTTTTTTTTTTTAAAATTGATTGTTACTCATTTTTAGTAGTATACGACATTCATCTTTATTGTTCCTCAGTTTTGTTATATTCAAATTTGTTCGTACTACTTTATAAAAAAATATGTTCTTACTCGACAATTAATTTAATTTATCATGATTTCCAAAATGAAGTTGTTCCTTTTTTCTCAAAAACCCTGAGATCTCTAACCCTGAACTCTATGTTCTTTTTTGAATGCAGATACAACAAATCAAAGAGTGTTACTCTGTACATTTAGAAAACATTTTAGTTGCTGAAATGGATGGCTGGGCCTGTGTCCATGGAATCAAGATGCAATCCTTAATTCATGTTTGTTGATATTGTGTTCCCTCATTTTCTCAGAAGAAAGAGTTTTTTTTTATGACTAATGTGTGAATCTGATACGATTGATTTTCTATATGAGCATTTTAGCCAATTTTATAGCCTAGTATGATACTATGTAGTAGCGGATACCATTTATATGGATGGCAATTGTAACAGAGGATGGTATGATGAATAAAATGAATTAATCTTGTTTGTCCTTGTTTGTCCTTCTTTGTCCTTTCTTTTCTCTTTGATTTTAGGTTATCTCTGTTTGGATCATAATAATTG
This sequence comes from Apostasia ramifera, assembly GCA_019297695.1. Classification (NCBI taxonomy): domain Eukaryota; kingdom Viridiplantae; phylum Streptophyta; class Magnoliopsida; order Asparagales; family Orchidaceae; genus Apostasia; species Apostasia ramifera. The sequence continues at coordinate 28,626 of JAEMOT010000223.1, forward strand.
GTATTAGAGCAGACGATCCTCAACAACAATGTGCCCATGGGAGGAACTTTATCAACGTTGGAAGGACTTTAAACAACAACGGCAAAGGTTCAAAGCATTGTGTCGAAATAAATGGATAAAGGCGACCTCAAATGTTCCCTCTTTGATTCTGAATTCTTTAGCTCTTCCCCAGCGCCTACTCCTCCATCTGCAATCTGAGCTCTTCAACTTCTTCTTATCCCTATACTTTGGCGTTATTTCCATCTAGCTCACCTATAGCTCCAGCTTATTCAAGATCTACGACCAGGTTACTCCCGACACCTTTGTGTTGATAATTACTACCCCCGATGACGAGCAACCTAGATCTGGTACGTGAACCTCACGATTGACTCAACAAGTCTGGCTTGCTTCAATGGATAATCAAGAAGGCCTGGTTGAGGAAGAAGATTCGGTTGGTGGCTCTGTTTCTCAAGCTTTCTTAAAGGCTAGCACGGCGATTTTAAAAATGGTAAAATCATACAAGACAACACCAAGCAATCCATTATCTTTGCTTTTGGCACCAAAGTTGCAAGATCCGCTGTCTTGAACAGTTCATTGGGAGAACTTCCTCTCGGCGATGACTCTACCTCCCTTAGCTACACTAGCACATATGCTGTCTCGGTCGCTAGTCCACTACAGTATTTCAGACTTCCTCACTGCCATCGTTTCTCTCCCCTTCAACTTCAAGGAAGCCACCATTGCTGACGTTTAACTCACTTTTGTCTATCAAGTCAACCATTACCTCAAACAAGTAATCTCTCACCTCCCATCTCCCCGCTGTCATCCGTCAACTCAACCTGATGTCATCTTTGATGCCGCTCATGTCTACTGTCACCGGCTAAGATGCAGTTTGGCCGCTGACCCCTTCGACAGTGTCCTTATCACCCTTTCCTCCGTCTGCCGTAAAATCCCCAGTATCACCCAGTCATCTTCCTTTCCTCCACTATCAGATGCAACGCTACTCCAAACTCAACCTAACAGGAGCCATTCATCCTACTGATTTCCAAAGATGCTGGTACATCATTATTCTGCCCTCAATAAATGAGGCTCTCCACCACTAGATCTACTACTCCCACGGCCACCTCCACACCGCCGCCACTGTAGCTGACATGTAATTCCCCAAACCTCTGTCTGGAGCAACCCAGCTATGTTCTTGATCTCTGGTGATGTAGTTTCCAATGTTGCTGACAGTCTCCACTAATTCCATTGTGGAAATGTGAATTTCAGGCCAGTATGAGTTTGCTTTTGAGCCCTCAATTTTATTTCTCTCGTAATGGGAAAAAAAAAAACACCAAGTATTCCGGGTACTTGCTGAAAGACATTTTGATATTCTAAAATCAATGCATAGAAACCAGACTGGATCATTGTTTCTGTTGCCTCTGCTTTCTTAAACCTAAGTTCCGCTGTTGGATTTTATTGATGCTGTTGATATTCATCATTGTTGCTATTATGATCCTCTGAAGCTAGTAGCTATACTTCTCTGGTTGTTGCCTGGACTGCTGTCCAGATTTTATGAACATGATGTATTGTTTCAGACAGTTGATATCATTATAGCTGCATTTGCGTTGCTGTGCTGCATCCTGAGTTCATAGGAATCTGAAGATTTTGCTGAGAATTCAACTTGTATTGATTTGAAATAGAATTAGTTGGTAGCTTAAAGCGTTCAGTTGAATGGTTATACTTAGAAATGGTTGGTTGCAAATTCTATGTTCAACTCATCACCCAAGTCTTTTTGCTTACTGTTGTTGTCGGCTTGTTTGTGAAGCTTCCGATCTTCATTCTATCTCAGATCCAACTGGAAAAGAGGATTCATTCACTTGAGGATGCTTCTATCACAGAAGATTGCTTTGAATAACGAGTATAAAAACTGCTACTCGAGTGCTGCGCGTAAAAGATGGCACCGCAAGGTCATTTCTGCTACTTTTTTTCTTTTTTGGATGCACATTTCTGCTACTTTTATTGGTCAAGGAACGCAGCTTAATTTGTCATTTTGATTGTTTGAAGAGTGAAGGCTATGAACTGGCCTGCTGTTGGGATTAATGGCCTGGTGTATTCATTCTGTTGCTCGTTCATAGGGAAAAGAATCTTCGATATGCAGGATGAGAAAAACTTATCGAGCAAATAATAGTGACAATTGAAGAAAAGCTCAAGCCCTTCTCTTCTAATTAACAAATTTACTGAAGGTGGGAATTATGATCTTCTGCAGTCCATGATACACCCCAAGGTTCAAACTCTGGATCTCATGGAATAGACGGCGTTTGGCTTGATATTATCTGATGTTATTTAGAGAAAATAATTCTTTAATTTAATGACATATATAAATCATCTTGTAGAAAATGTATGAAATTATCACTTATAAGATGATATATAGATATCAAAATATTTAGATGACGTAATATCAAGATAATATTAAATCAAATACCACGGAGTCTTGAAAAACTCTAGTGATTGAGAATAGCATAATGCTGTTGGTGTTCAGGCAATTCACCATCCAAAAACTGAACATTTGTTTCGAAGTGCTGCCAAAGCTGACATTTTCCGACGCTTGTCAAAATTGCAATGATCAGTCACAACTTCTGTACTTTAACTTACCTTTGAGGACACTATTTTGAGGGGGGAGAGTATTAATAAGTTCCTTTTTTGACTAGCCTTGTAGCCAATTATATAACCTTGTATGATACTATGTGGTATTGCAGCTTAATATGTTGCCGATTTCATCTATGTGAATGGCAATTGTGACAGAGGACGATACGATGAATAAAATGAATTAATCTCATCTGTCTTCCCTTCTTCTTCAAAAGAAGCCAACAGCACCACCGAAGTGGAACTTGAAGGAGAGCTTTAGATCCAGGCCAAAATTATGCTATTGAAATTGACTCTGGCAGGCGATTAACAGGAGTTTGGCTAAGCTTCGCATACTCAAAAATAAGAGTGCGAACAGTTAGCACTCTTCAACGGCCAATGGGCGCGCCGTAGCACATGGCGGGCACCCATTCGATGCCTCGTTGCCCACACCAAATAACTTCTCCAAAAATAGTGGAATGCCGAGAACAAAACTGAGCCTCAATAAAGAGAAATGGCTTCACAAGCAAATCCTAGAAACTACTGTAAAAATTGAGAAGTTCTAATTTCCCAAAAAAATCAAGATATCTGGCTCAGAACAGAAGATACCCACAGTCTGCGGAGAGCTACAGAAGGTCCTATCAGTAAACCAGAGTATCAAAAAGTATTGCAGCCTTTCAAAAAATTATGAAGTTTAACATATTTTTATCATATTTATATTAGATATTGATATTTTATAATGTGTATCTAGTAGATCAGGTGGCGTTTTAATTTTTTTTAATAAGAGTTAATTTTATTTTTACTTTCATTTTTTTAAAATTTAATATTTATCTAATACTTATTTGATATTTTTTAATATTTTTAATTAAAAAAATAAATGTTGAAATATTCGGTCTAATTTATATGATAAAAATTAAAAAATATATTTCATCAATAAAATACAGTTCATGCATAGATTTAAAATATTAAAATTGAAATAGTATATTGAGCTTACACAATTGAGATTGCATAATATTGCATTTAGTAATTTGAAAAAAATTTAAAAAATATTTTTGAAGTTCATAATAATAAGATATATAAGTTATTCTAATTTTTTATATAATTATAATTTAAATATGAGAATAAAAAATATTATATATTGAACCACATTGATTTTAATGTTTACAATTACTTTAGGTTTAGTACTAATAATTCTCTTCTAAGTATATTTTTACAGGCTAATTGTCCGTAAGAAGATGGATATTCTCAAGTTCAAGTGAAGTGGAACTCACCATTTGTTTTTCCTTATACTTCATAGGACTTAATGTAAACGCATTAGTTTGCCAAGAGATTTTACTCATTTTTTCTAAAAGTTTTCTCCTTCTTTTCACTTGCATTAGTAGGCCTAGAATGTTATCTTATTCCATCTATTTAGTGGCCTAAAAATCTTTCAAACATCTCACCTTTTAAGCCAAAACAGCACAACCGGTCAATTTCACCAAATCGACCGGTTGGTTCTGCAGGGCCTGGACAGACCCGCCCAATCCGCCTAGAATTTTATTTGACCGTTATTACACTATTTTTGGTTGTGCTAAAAGGCATTATTTGATATTTTCAAAGCTTTGTGATGTGTCATTTTTCTCTTTTTATGAAAAGTCCATAAAGCTCTTATTTTTTCTCCTATTTTGTCTTTTTCCAAAAGAAGAAATATTGAGTTGATGTTTTCCATCCTATATCTTTTTGCTCAGAACTTTTGTACTTGTGCTGAGATATGGTGATCATTTTTAGCATGTTTTAAGGGCAAAATATTCCTATGTGGCATTCCTTCATTTGTCCTTACGCTAAGTAAGCACATATTAGTGTTTTTTATCACTCTAAACTCTCTTGTTTTTGCTGCCATATTTTCTGGAACATGTCTCCAGAAAATTTGGAGCTTTATCTCTGTTTCTTGAGCCCGAAAAAATCTAAAATGCCCTCCTCTTGCCTTCCTCTCATTGGTCCTTGGGTAGGACATGGACACAAGACAATCTCTTATTGATTAGTTTGAATTAAGGGCATTTTTTCCTTCAGCTGAATTCTTTTTTCTTGCTGTCCAAACTGCAGATTGGCATAACATTCACTTGCAAAAATTTTTCTAAGTGTTATAAGCTCTCCTCTCAAGCTCTAAGTGTTCCCTAACTTCTTCCCTAGCAAAAATCTGCATACACTCTTGAAGAAGTGATCATTTGGAGAAGTTTTTGACTAGCAATCAAGCAAAAACCTGAAGGTGCATTTTTCTTTCTGCTGGCAAACAACTTCAGGTTTTCTGTTTTTGTTTCTTACACTTGGGTTTTCTGAAATCGGCAAGCTTGTGTTTTGAAAAAGATTATTTGAGTCTTTCTTGAAGTTTTCTTGCTCTTACTTAAAGACATTCTTACTTAAGCATTCCAAATTCTTGAAAATGATTTTCTCTCTTCAAGATCTAGCTTCTTTCGGTTTCTTTTAAACGAGTTGTTGGTAACTCGTTTTTTGGTTTTCACGAGTTTTTTCTCTTGGCAAACCTCTATGCGTATAGAACTCCTTGTGTAATTTTATTCTTACTTTCAAGTTGTAATGTTAGCTAGCTAGACTAGCATCACTTCATTCTCTTGTTCTCTCCTTTTGTGGAGGTGTTTAGATTTTTCCATTAAGTGGGAAAGTAGGTGTGTTAGAATTTTTCCCGTGTAAAAAATTCAAAGTAAGGTTTGATCGGCTTTGGTTCCCGTTAAAAAGACGGTTTGTTAGTAGATTGAAATCCCACTTGAGGAGTGTGAGGAGTGGACTAGGCGGGAAGCCGAACCACTATAAATTGCTTGTGTATTTTTCTCTCCTCTCTTTTACGGTAAAATTTGACCAATACATAAAAGTATTAAATCTGATTTTAACTTAAAAAATAAGCTAAAATTACTTTAATAAAGTTATTTTATATAATATCTAAATCATATCTCTCACGTTTTTTGTTCTGAGTTGTTTTTGTGGTGGCATAGCTGTTTTGGCCTATTTGCTCAAATCAACCGGTTTTCTTCTCTGCTTTCTGCACTGTTCCTGTTCATCCGATCTATTTGGTAAAATCGACCAATTTGCCCTTTCGCACTCTGTTTAACTTATTTTTGCTGTAACTTTAACTTGCTTCTCATCTATTTTGAATATTTGATTGTGTTCGCCTTTTACCTGCTGTTGTTTTCGTTAGTACAATTTATTTGAATTTTCTTTTAATTCCCAATTCACCTCTTGGGAAGGCCTAAGGGCCAACAAGTGGTATCAGAGCAGGCTCTTGTGTTCTTTCACTATTTTTATTTCAGGATTAACATTCTAGAGTCGATCCATGGCTCTTCCCATGCACATACCCGATGATGTTATTTGTGAGGGTCTTTCGGATAATCGTCCTCCTCTTGTCAAAGGTTTGCACTATAACATTTGGAAAAGAAGGATGATAATATATCTTCAAGTGGAACTCATAATACTAGAGGCACTGGCTTGGGTCCGGCAGGTCTGACCCAACCTTGTTTGACGGCCGCCGCATAAACCTCAGGGAGCGGTCGAGAGATGAAATGCTTCTGGTGCTGGACGTGTCGTGGCTTCCCTTCATCTCGATCACGACTCTTGGCCATATGTATCTTCGTGGCCAGGGGTTCATCACCCCGATATTTTCTCTTTCTCTTCTCCTGCTTGACTCTAGAAATATCGGGGGGAGAAGACTCAGCATCCTTGAGGAGCATAAATTGGCTGGCTCTGGCCACCAGCTCTGGGTAACTCCGAGGCTTGGCCACCTGCAGGGATTTAGAGACAGATCCCCCACTTTGAGTCCCCTCCGGAAATTGTGCATGACCACCGCCGGGTCGACATCCTCAGCTTCTGCCGCAGTGGCGAAGAAGCGGTTGGTGTAATCCCAGAGGGTTTCTCTCTCGCCTTGTTTGATGTTGGCGAGCACCATATCGGAGACGACCATTCGGGTCCGACCGATGAAACGGGCGATCAGCTACCATTTCAAGTGTTCATAGGAGGAGATATGACCCCTGGACAGCTTGATGAACCAGCTAAATGCCGCCCCTTTCAAAGTGCCAGGAGGTGGCACTTAGTGGCTTCGTCCGGCTGGCGGTAACAGACAGCAGCTTCGAACCCCTAAACGTGCTCGCGGAGGTCGGTCGCGCCTCTGTAGGCCTCAAGCCTGGGCGGCCTGAAGTCCTCTGGGATTAGGGCCAGCCGTATGGCGTCGACAAAAGGAGCATTGCCATCCATCGGTCCAAAAAAGGGGTCAGGCCCATGATGAGGAGCCTGAGCGCCTGGAAAGAGGGGATCTCTTCCGGCAGGGAAAGGAGGGAAAACAGGTAGAAGGAAAGCGGGATGTTGTAGCAGACATGGTGGAAGAGGATTCTGATAAACCTCCTGGAGACGAAAGGGGCGTCTGGGCGGTTGAGAAGAGCCAGACATCTAAACGGAAGGCGCTGCGACAGGATGCGCGGGAGCAGGAGCCTCAGCGACCGAAGGAGGGGGTGTAGGGGCCACCGCTACCGGCTTTGGGGCCGCCGCAACCGGCGGAAGAGGTGCAAGAACCGCCACGACCGGCATGATAGGAGCAGGGGCCGCTGCGACCGACGAGAGAGGAAGTACTGCGCATACTGGCTGGGTCTGCCTGAGAATCACGGCCTGTTGGGCTGTGAGGCCAGTGACCAGGTCAGTAAGATTTGCCAGCATCCCTTGGAGTTCTGAGACACGGGTTCCCCTGGAGGAAGAAGTAAATTCGGCGTGGCACCGAGAGGTTGAGGCCGAAGCTCTGTCGTCTGGCTCCCGAACGGAAGGTTCTCCCGCATGCGTACTGCGAGCAGCGGAGTTGGTTCGACGCGTTCTGGCCACAATCTTCCCAGGGTCTCAATGAAAGCACCAGAAGATATTGACGTAGGATGTAGGGGATCCCAAGAAACACCAGAAGAGAGAGAGAGAGTTTCGGGAGATGGCGGCGCGCAGAGAGGTAAGCTTGTTAGCAGAGGCTTAAGAGAGAAAGAGAGAGAGAGTTCGGGGCATCCAGAACAGCACATAAAGATTTAAGGTGGTTCAGGGAGAAGATCCCTTACGTCCACCGAGCGATCAGCAAAGAAGTTTCACTAAAGGAAGAAGGTAGCCGTTAAGGCTAATACAACATTTAGGAAAGGAAAAGAGGGAGAAAGAGAGGGAGAGCTCCTCAGTCGGGGCTCTAATACAACGAGAATAGGAGAATCGAGGAAGCTGCTCTGGCCGCTCTCGTTGATTTCCTTGACCTGATCTTTTATCTGTAATCTTCTCTCCTCCAATCTGATCCTCCCTTCATGAAGACTGTTCAGAGATATTTGTAGGCAGCAGATGGTGCGACTTCATCCTGGTTTTCCGGAGAAAAGGAGGTGAACAAGCTCTGGGTTCGCGCCGTTTGTTGGCCACCGGAGGGACCAGAAGTAGCAAAAGGAGGATGCTAACTTTTAATATTGGTACTACTTCTGGGGATCCGTGACAGCTGAGGCATGCGAATCCTTGATTTGCGGGTCTGGAAAAAGTGTCCTTCTACGGGAAACGGCACGGTCGGACCAAGCTTGATTGTGACAGACACTGTTTTGTAACATCGAGGACGATGTTACCAGGGATGGTCCTGGCTCGTCGTGGATGAGATTTGGCTGCAGCCTCGTGCCCGAAGTTTGACCGAGGTCTGACCTATGAGAACAGATAGATAAATTAGTTAAATAAAATGAAGGCCAAAAGTCAGCTGGGGGCCACGCGTACGGCAGGGATGCAGCGCTGGAACCACGTGTTAACAGCCTGCAAGAAAACCATCAAGCCGTAAGACC